>ONZH01029113.1:0-60022 GCA_900303285.1 Rhinella marina
ATGTATAGCTGTGTCCTCACACTCCGGTGTCGGGGTGCTCCATGTATAGCTGTGTCCTCACACTGGAGTGTCGGGGGTGCTCCATGTATAGCTGTGTCCTCACACTGGGGGTGTCGGTGGGAGCTCCATGTATAGCTGTGTCCTCACACTGGGGTGTCGGGGGTCCATGTATAGCTGTGTCCTCCACTGGGGTGTCGGGGGTGCTCCATGTATAGCTGTTGTCCTCACACTGGGTGGTCGGGGAGCTCCATGTATAGCTGTGTCCTCACACTGGGGGTGTGTCGGGGTGTCCATGTATAGCTGTGTCCTCACACTGGGGTGTCGGGGGTGCTCCATGTATAGCTGTGTCCTCACACTGGAGGTGTCGGGGGTGCTCCATGTATAGCTGTGTCCTCACTGTGTCCTCACTGAGGTGTCTGGGGGTCATGTATAGCTGTGTCCTCACACTGGAGGTGTCGGGGGTGGCTCCATGTTAATAGGTTCCTCACACTGGAGGTGTCGGGGTGCTCCATGTATAGCTGTGTCCTCACACTGGGGGTCGGTGCTCCATGTATAGCTGTGTCCTCACACTGGGGGTGTCGGGGTGCTCCATGTATAGCTGTGTCTCACACTGGGGTGTCGGGGGTCCATGTATAGCGTGTCCACATGTGTCGGGGTCCATGTATAGCTGTGTCCTCACACTGGGGTGTCGGGGGTGCTCCATGTATAGCTGTGTCCTCACACTGGGGGTGTCGGGGGTGCTCCATGTATAGCTGTGTCCTCACACTGGAGGTGTCGGGGTGCTCCATGTATAGCTGTGTCCTCACACTGGGGGTGTCGGGGTGCTGCTCCATGTATAGCTGTGTCCTCACACTGGGGGTGTCGGGGGAGCTCCATGTATAGCTGTGTCCTCACACTGGGGTGTCGGGTGTGCTCCATGTATAGCTGTGTCCTCACCACTGGTATAGGTGTCGGGTGCCATGTATAAGCTGTGTCCTCACACTGGGTGTCGGGGGGCTCCATGTATAGCTGTGTTCCTCACACTGGGGTGTCGGGGTGCCCAGTATAGCTGTGTCCTCACACTGGGTGTCGGGGGTGCCCATGTATAGCTGTGTCCTCACACTGGGGTGTCGGGGTGCTCCATGTATAGCTGTGTCCTCACACTGGGGTGTGGGGTCTCCATGGGGGTGCGGGGAGTCCATGTATAGCTGTGTCCTCACACTGGGGTGTCGGGGTGCTCCATGTATAGCTGTGTCCTCACACTGGGGTGTCGGGGGTGCTCCATGTATAGCTGTGTCCTCACACTGGATGTGTCTCACACTGGGGTGGGGTGCTCCATGTATAGCTGTGTCCTCGGGCTCCATGTACTTGTCCTCACACTGGGGTGTCGGGGGTGCTCCATGTATAGCTGTGTCCTCACACTGGGGTGTCGGGGGTGCTCCATGTGTATATAGCTGTGTCCTCACACTGGAGGTGTCGGGGTGCTCCATGTATAGCTGTGTCCTCACACTGGGGGTGTCGGGGGCTCCATGTATAGCTGTGTCCTCACACTGGAGTGTCGGGGTGCTCCATGTATAGCTGTGTCCTCACACTGGAGGTGTCGGGGGCTCCATGTATAGCTGTGTCCTCACACTGGAGTGTCGGGGGTGCTCCATGTATAGCTGTGTCCTCACACTGGGTGTCGGGGGGCTCCACACTGAGGTATGTAGCTGTGTCCTCACACTGGAGGTGTCGGGTGCTCCATGTATAGCTGTGTCCCACACTGGGGGTTATCGGGGGTGCTCCATGTATAGCTGTGTCCTCACACTGGGGTGTCGGGGGTGCTCCATGTATAGCTGTGTCCTCACACTGGAGGTGTCGGGGTGCTCCATGTATAGCTGTGTCCTCACACTGGAGGGTGTCGGGGTGCTCCATGTATAGCTGTGTCCTCACACTGGAGGTGTCGGGGTGCTCCATTATAGCTGTGTCCTCACACTGGAGGTGTCGGGGTGCTCCATGTATAGCTGTGTCCTCACACTGGGGTGTCGGGGGTGCTCCATGTATAGCTGTGTCCTCACACTGGGGGTGTCGGGGTGCTCCATGTATAGCTGTGTCCTCACACTGGGGTGTCGGGGGTGCTCCATGTATAGCTGTGTCCTCACACTGGAGGGTGTCGGGGTGCTCCATGTATAGCTGTGTCCTCACACTGGAGGTGTCGGGGTGCTCCATGTATAGCTGTGTCCTCACACTGGAGGTGTCGGGGGGTGCTCCATGTATAGCTGTGTCCACACACTGGAGGTGTCGGGGGTGCTCCATGTATAGCTGTGTCCTCACACTGGAGGTGTCGGGGGTGCTCCATGTATAGCTGTGTCCTCACACTGGGGTGTCGGGGTGCTCCATGTATAGCTGTGTCCTCACACTGGAGGTGTCGGGGTGCTCCATGTATAGCTGTGTCCTCACACTGGGGGTGTCGGGGTGGTGTCCACACTGTATAGCTGTGTCCTCACACTGGGGGTGTCGGGGGTGGTCTCCATGTATAGCTGTGTCCTCACACTGGAGGTGTCGGGGGTGCTCCATGTATAGCTGTGTCCTCACACTGGGGTGTCGGGGGTGCTCCATGTATAGCTGTGTCCTCACACTGGAGGTGTCGGGGGTGCTCCATGTATAGCTGTGTCCTCACACTGGGGGTGTCGGGGGTGCTCCATGTTATAGCTGTCCTCACACTGTCGGGGGTGCTCCATGTATAGCTGTGTCCTCACACTGGAGGTGTCGGGGGTGCTCCATGTATAGCTGTGTCCTCACACTGGGGTGTGTCGGGGGTGCTCCATGTATAGCTGTGTCCTCACACTGGGGGTGTCGGGGGTGCTCCATGTATAGCTGTGTCCTCACACTGGGGTGTCGGGGTGCTCCATGTATAGCTGTGTCCTCACACTGGGGTGTCGGGGTGCTCCATGTATAGCTGTGTCCTCACACTGGGGGTGTCGGGGGTGCTCCATGATATAGCTGTGTCCTCACACTGGAGGTGTCGGGGGTGCTCCATGTATAGCTGTGTCCTCACACTGGGGGTGTCGGGGGTGCTCCATGTATAGCTGTGTCCTCACACTGGGGGGTCGGGGGTGCTCCATGTATAGCTGTGTCCTCACACTGGAGGTGTCGGGGGAGCTCCATGTATAGCTGTGTCCTCACACTGGAGGTGTCGGGGGTGCTCCATGTATAGCTGTGTCCTCACACTGGAGGTGTCGGGGTGGCTCCATGTATAGCTGTGTCCTCACACTGGAGGGTGTCGGGGGTCTCCATGTATAGCTGTGTCCTCACACTGGAGTGTCGGGGGTGCTCCATGTATAGCTGTGTCCTCACACTGGGGGTGTCGGGGGTGCTCCATGTATAGCTGTGTCCTCACACTGGGGGTGTCGGGGTGCTCCATGTATAGCTGTGTCCTCACACTGGAGGGTGTCGGGGTGCTCCATGTATAGCTGTGTCCTCACACTGGGGGTGTCGGGGGTGCTCCATGTATAGCTGTGTCCTCACACTGGGGGTGTCGGGGGTGCTCCCATGTATAGCTGTGTCCTCACACTGGGGGTGTCGGGGGTGCTCCATGTATAGCTGTGTCCTCACACTGGGGGTGTCGGGGGCTCCATGTAGGTTCAGGTCGGCCATGTATAGCTGTGTCCTCACACTGGAGGTGTCGGGGGTGCTCCATGTATAGCTGTGTCCTCACACTGGGGGTGTCGGGGGTGGGGTGCTCCATGTCTTAGAAGTTCATATAGATGAATGGACGGAGAGCTCAGGACACTTGAGGACAGATGTCCATTGTGTGGGCTCCTTGTCCTTTGTCCACCGGTCGGCTGCCAGCTGTCTCCAAGGACCCGGCCTTCTATTCTTCCTAGAAAAGAGCGGGACATGAAGGCTTAACCCCATCATCACTGGAGAGGATACATGTACTGCACTGTAATACACTGCATTTTATTACACTGTATTATATATTATATTGCACTATTATATTGTATATTACACTGTATGATATTGTATATTATACTACACTGCATTATATTACATTACACTGTATTATATTGTATATTACACTGTATATTATATATTTTATTGCACTATTATATTGTATTATATTACACTACACTGTATGATATATTGCCCCACTCGCTATATAACATGGGCACCTGTAGTCGGGTCACGTCGTCATGGTTACAGCTCAGTTGTCACAACATTTGGGTGTAAAATGTAACCCATCAGTAACGATAAACATTTAACAATTGGCAACTTTGTGACGACGACACATCTGAAGCGCAAGAGCGTGATAATGAGCGCCCCCTACAGGCACCGTTATTCTACCAGGGATGCACAACGGAACGACACAGGACGACGAGGACGGGCAGGATAACGTGTCACCTCCTGTATGGCAGCCTCCGGGCCAGGACCCGACTGTCCCAGGTTCTGCGACTATATGGCAGTAGGTGAGATATTGAGGCCTAGGAAAGCTGGGTGACTATATACGGTAGTATGATGGCGGTCACATTAGCGGCGGCAGCCCAGCTCTTCCGGAAACAGATATAACTCCACATTAATCCCATTGACCGCTCTAGTCAGCGACTACAACCCTCAGCTAATCTCCCCCGGACGCGTTATACTCAGGTCAGCGCCCATCATTATCCTGGTATAAAAGACGCTTATTACAGGCACAATGGACGACCCCCCCCACCCGTCCCCAGCGCCTGGAGATCACGTTCACCAGGAGGAGACGTCACCACAGCCATTTATCACCCCCCACATGTGTGACACCCTACAGCTGGGAGATAACCAGACACACGCCTGTATACAAAGAGCAAAAACAGGGAAGACGACCCAAAACAACACCGCCATACACTGCACTGCCAGAGCAAAGCTAAAACGTCAACTATAGTGCGGCTCGAGAAGAAAAATTATAACAAATCTAAAAATAATCGTAAGATAAAAAAAAAAACAACTAAATAAACTATTAAAACTAAAACAAAGAAATTAAAACTTCAAAGATAAAATATAAAATAAGAATAAAAGTGGCTAAAAAATAAAAAAAAGCCCCAAATAATCATCTTAACATAATAATTAGAGTAATAGGAGTTTATCCAGGTATATAAAACTTCTCTTTGATATTTGGCCTGTGGGTTACTGAAAATCCACTATAGTCAGTTGGAAACCATCAGTAGCACACCTACTGCTGACAGTTTCCATCTCACAGCTGGTCACTATATGAAAACAAGATGGAGGGGCTTTGTATCTTATTTTTCAGATTGTCACCCAAGGCACCAGTTGGAGGATGGCAGAAGAATTGTGCCCATGAACTGTCTCATCCCAGCCAATCAGGAGAGGCGAGAGGGATCACATGACACTGCCCCCTGCAGACTCCTTCCCCTGAATGGCACTTTCATAGGCAGATTATTTTTGTATACGGTCCGTCCAGCCGGGGCCCCCCTCACTTATCTCTCTTTTTTTGAGGGCCCTTGAGCCCATAGAAATCAGTAGAAGCCCAAAGAGCCCATCAGCGGGGGCTTCCTCCGTGAATATAAGGGTGGTCCAAGGCACCATGTTAGCAGCTATATAGCCACATAGAGGGGTAAAAACCAGCCAATGCCCCCGTCCGGGGTATGTCAGATATGGTTTGGTTGCTGGGTGACATGGTGATGATTATGTAGATTGGGGGGGGTGACAACGCCAGTGACATCAGCGCTTCGTCCCACAGAGCTCCCTGGCCGCGTGCCAAGCGAGGGGCACAATGGAGTCGCTGAGCCTGAAACCAGACAATTTACATGTCATTATCATGGAGGGGACGAGGACGCCGAACCCTGCCGACACCTTCTGCACTCACGGCGTGTGTTGTAATACATGGGGGACTCCCGCCATCACCTCCCCCACACACCATCACCCCTCCCACCATTATCTCATTGCCCCCCCTCCAGCATTTTGGGCTCTAATTTGTCTTGTTTAAACAGGAAGAACAATATTACTGCAGTAATGAGAGGAGAGCGCGGACCCCTGACCCCGGTACAGCCGTACAATGGGCGCTATGTTCCCTCACTGCAGCCCAAGACCCCAAATTACTGGATAAACAGACACTTAACTGGAGCTAAAGATAGACATTGTCCCCCCCATCCCCCTACAACCGGAGCTGAGGGGCCACACCACAAGACGTATGTCACATACAGAGGGTCTGCTCTACAGGAACAGTGAGATGCTGTATCTAAGACTATGCGGAGCTGTGTATCTAATCCTATCCTGTGTGATACTGAATGATGAGCTGTGTATCTAATCCTATCCTGTGTGAAACTGTCTGCTGAGCTGTGTATCTAATCCTATCCTGTGTGATACTGTCTGCTGCGCTGTGTATCTAATCCTATCCTGTGTGATACTGAATGATGAGCTGTGTATCTAATCCTATCCTGTGTGATACTGAATGATGAGCTGTGTATCTAATCCTATCCTGTGTGATACTGAATGATGAGCTGTGTATCTAATCCTATCCTGTGTGATACAGTCTGCTGCGCTGTGTATCTAATCCTATCCTGTGTGATACTGAATGATGAGCTGTGTATCTAATCCTATCCTGTGTGATACTGTCTGCTGCGCTGTGTATCTAATCCTATCCTGTGTGATACTGAATGATGAGCTGTGTATCTAATCCTATCCTGTGTGATACTGTCTGCTGAGCCGTGTATCTAATCCTATCCTGTGTGATACTGAATGATGAGCTGTGTATCTAATCCTATCCTGTGTGATACTGTCTGCTGAGCCGTGTATCTAATCCTATCCTGTGTGATACAGTCTTCTGAGCTGTGTATCTAATCTAATCTGCGGAGCTGAGGTTGTACAGTCACTAATCTCTGTTGGCCATACTTATAGTCATGGGGGTCTGGATGAAGACTGCTGTACCCAAAGACCTGGCATTGAGGGTCCCGCACAGAAGCCCCGCCCCTTCTCTGTAGACACATGCAGGGATATATAGAGATGACTTATAGATCATGGTATATAATTAGCGAGGGTCGCCAAAGTAAAGAACAACTACGACATGTCAGGTTATTAGTAAAATATTATATAATAGGAAGGGACCGCAATGGGGTCCGACAACACCCCAACATTTATAAAATGAAGACAATCTCTGCCGTATTGCTTGTGGTGATAGTGAATGAGTCCCTGGGTGCAGAGCGGTCACTCCCGGCACATGGATGTGTTTTTGTATTCGTGCTCTCTCTTAATAATATAGTGGTGCCTTCAGCTCCCTGTCTCCAGGCCATTAGGTTACATGAGAACATAAGGACATATTTCCGGAAGGTCCTTCGCCCTTATAAATCAGTTTCATTTACTTTCCCATAACCCGTCTGGTATTCCAGAACATCTGATAATTCGGCGCCCATATCTCTTCTGAGCAGAACTGTCTTTGGCTTCGACTTCTCCTCATAAGAACAATCCTGGTCCCTTCTGTTTCCCATAAGACTCGTGTACAGGGTGTGGACTCATTAATGTATAACTGGATGTTATCTGTAAGGACTTCTCCTGCCACATGGGTGGATGTCCTACGTTAGAATTCCTCCCGGGAGACTCCATGTTTGGGAGGAACGGCCTGCCACATATCAGGTGTTCACATAGACCCCGTAAGCCCAGTGGCCCCTGGCACATACCTGTCAGTAGGTACACACGTGAACATTGATGTAGATAAACACCTGGAGCCACACACTAAACCTTCGTTGAACAAGACTTTCACACAAACGGGAAGTGTTGTCATAGGGACAAACTGAGGAGCTCCTGTGAGTTCTCTTTATGAGGAGTCATGAAGACTTATCTGTCATTGACCCCATATTATATCAGGGGCCAGTCCGATATCACATCCCTGAACAAGGTGGAACAAGGCTTTCACACTGATGGGAAGTGTTGTCATAGGGACAAACTGAGGAGCTCCTGGAAGTTCTCCCTAAGGAGCCCTATCTATTATTGGGGTGAAGTCATTGACCCCCTGTTGTATAAGAAGGGGGCAGTCCAATATCACATCCCCTGAACAAGGCTTTCAACATTGAAGAATTGTCATAGGGACAATTAGAGGAGAAGTTCTCCTTATAGAGACTGGTCTATCAAGGAGGTGCAGTCACTGACTCCCTATTGTATAAGGGGTCGGCCTGGTATCACTTCCCCTGAACACGGTTCCCGGGACTCGGTTAATCTGATTATGGAGGTGATCAGATAGATCCATTACTGAGGCCTGGAGGAGGACACTCAGATAATCCTCCTGATACCATCAGCTCTACAGAGCAGCTCCCATTGTCCTTGTGTACAATATGGCCGCCGTCCTGCCACCGTCCTCCTGTAATCCGTCAGCCATTAATGGCCGCCCTTCCTTTCCTTGCAGATAAGAGCTCAGTCAGTGACGGCTCGCACGTCTTCAATGAGACTGCTAAGTGGTAATCACAGGTCGGGGCTTTATTTACCTACTGATAATGAGTGAGGGGGAGATAAGATGAGCCCCCACCCCGGGGGCAGGTAGGTTATTTGCTGTCCGGCCTGGACGTTCAGCTTTCCTATGAGAATCCCTCACCGAAGTGTCAGCCATCTACACCACTGTTCACACACACACACACGAGGAGGCAGGATGTGGATGTGGACGATGATTTCGAATCACACAAGGTTTCCATGACAACACTGCCCCTGACAGAAATCAGGAGGGACATGATGTCATCAGTAGTGCAGCCTCAGGCTTTGGGCCTATAGCCGCTGCTGTGAATAGGGGTCAGGCACCATGTTTTGGATTGGCGGGCCTTAGTCAGGCCTTTCATGAGTCCGAAGATCTCAGGAGAATGTCTCCACCATTTTTTAGAGATATGGTTGAGGTTGTCGACCGCCCGTGGTAACAGAAGAGCAATGAGACTGCCGGCAGGTATAGACATGAGCAAGTGGATCGGACGTATCCTCGCAGGGCTGACAGACACAGGGGTCTCACACAGATGGGGGGGGGGGGGGGGGTGACGCTCCTTAAGGGGACAGTACAGTCTGTAATGGCTGATAATAGGGAACTAT
The DNA here is from genome assembly GCA_900303285.1 of Rhinella marina. Taxonomy (NCBI): domain Eukaryota; kingdom Metazoa; phylum Chordata; class Amphibia; order Anura; family Bufonidae; genus Rhinella; species Rhinella marina. The sequence continues at coordinate 9,010 of ONZH01029113.1, forward strand.
AGCTGGCATTCCACAACACTGAGGACAGTTCTGGAAAAGCTGGGTGACACTTGGCCTCCATTACAGCTACTATCGAGGTCGTCACCCAGCTTTCCTGTCTCCTCGAGCAGCCATGACGCTGACTGTGCTGTGACATATGTTGTGTCCCACAAGTGATAGGCGCCGCCTGCCACTGTTATAGCTCTGTCCTGCCACATAATAATCAGTCTATAGAAGGAGCCATAGTCACTGTCTACAAAGGGGCCCCAGACAAAAGGGTCAGCAAAGCAGACTGTATGTGATAAGGGCCCGGCAGGGGGTGAAGAGTCACAGCTGGAGAGGAAGTGGATGAAGCTAGAAGACACAACTGGTGAGAGGGGCTAATGTCCCCCCCACTGTATAATTACCATATAGAGGGACATATGTCCTCATAAAACCCCTGCCACCATAGAGGACAGGAGGCTCTCCGCTGCCATCTATAGGAGGAACTGGTAATGACAACAGAGCAAAGAGTATGACTGCCACCTAGTGGAAGAAGGTGGTAATACCAATCATTACAGAACAAAGAGTATGACTGCCACCTAGTGGAGGACGCTGGTAATACCAATCATTACAGAGCAAGACTAAGAGTATGACTGCCACCTATTGGAGGAAGGTGGTAATACCAATCATTACAGAACAAAGAGTATGACTGCCGCCTATTGGAGGAAGGTGGTAATACTAATCATTACAGAGCAAGATTAAGAGTATGACTGCCACCTAGTGGAGGACGCTGGTAATACCAATCATTACAGAGCAAGACAGTGAGATAAAGTTGTCATTGTGATTTTGTAATAAAAAGGTCTCAGAGAGGCACAGATCATTATCAATCATGTCAATGCTCTGAGTCTTTGCTGTCCGGAGTGGGGCTTGGCTCTCTTTCACGCAGCAGATTCCACGTACAGGAGACGGAAGAACAAGCATAAAACCAATACTGTTCCTAAAAGGAAGATGGTGTGATAATAAATGATAGAAGATGAAGACAATGGCGGCCAGTTATATCGAGGAGCAAAAACAGCAGACATGTCAACCGGGGAGTTACCTTCAATAGGGGGTTCTTGGTTACAGAGCAAGAATTAGAGTTCTTGCAGATATGGGAGTAGCTTTTGGAGGGGTGTGGTTTATATTAAATGGGTGTGGCTACACTATTCTACCAGACCCCTATAGTAATATAGTAATACCAGACCTCTCTCATCATGGGGGGCCCTGCAGCTGTCTCTCTCAGACATGGGGGGCCCTGCAGCTGTCTCTCTCAGACATAAGGGGCCCTGCAGATGGTTCTCTCAGTCATGGGGGTGGGGGTGTACCGATAAAAGTGGGTGAGGTGACGTCAGATACGGCTTTTCTGCCCATTCTCTTTTTGTAGAATCCGTCCCTGGGCGCAGTACAATCAGAGGGTTCCCACCGGTGTAAGCGGTACAGAAATAACTGTCAGTTGTGTAAGTAACAGTGGCGGCGGTATACTGAGTGGCGGTGTATATCACTGTCAGTGTTTTCCCCTCTATATAATAACATACCTGCAGCTTGCTGGGGGTTGTAGTCTTACAGCAGCTGCCATATAGAGATGAGGGGGCTTCTCCTCCTATGGCTCCACCATTGTGTCTCTGTAACTGGACTCCGCCGGCAGCTGCTCTATCTGCGGTCTATTGTCCTGGCACTTTCCACCTGTGCCGTCCCCTGAGATGAGGACAACAGGTGCAACACTCTTCAGAGGGGAGGACGACAGCTGGAAGCAGAGGAGCGCAGCACTGGAGGTATTTACAGGACAGACTGTCACCAAACAATTCACTTCACTTTTCCCTGGAGATCAGGACGAGGGCTCTTGCACATGGCTGTAGCCATTTTTGTGGTCTACATATTGGGGATCTGCAAAACACGGATACTGGCCGTGTGTGTTCTGCATTATGGGCAATGGAACGTCCAGCCCATAACTGAGCAGTCCTATCATGGTCCACAAAACGGACACAAATAGGACATGTTGTATTTTTTTGTGGGTGCCACTGAATGGACATACGGATGTGGACAACACCACAGTGTCTGCATCTTTTGCGGCCTTCTGAAAGTGAATGGGTCCAGATCCAGAACCAGAACATTGAATAATACTGCCCCCTGTGGTAAAACATAAAAAATGCAACAGCACTCTGCGAACACAGACAATAAATTGAGTACATATAATACTGCCATACTCACCATCTACACGATACTAGCGCTACATTGTAAATGTGAGATTCTTGGCAGATAATTTTGTACAAAAACCAAGACCAACTGGCACCAGGAGAGGTGGAACAGAGTGGGCTCAGCATTATATGGAACCTACATTCCCTGAGCGTAATAGAGGTCAGTGTGGCACCAAGGAGGTATCATATTGTGTGGGCTCGGCATGCATGTGGAGCCAGCATTCCCTGAATCAGTGGAGGCCATTTATAATGTCGGCTTAGCATGCATGTAGAGCCTGCATCCTCTATAGTTCATGGAGGCTGCTATGGCACTTAGTGACTATGGCGTTTAGTGTTAGGTTCCCGTCTTAAAGAGATCGCCTTGATGTATGGCAGACGGGCACAGATAATTTTTGTACAAAATTATCTGCCAAGAATCTCACATTTACAATGTAGCGCTAGTATCGTGTAGATGGTGAGTATGGCAGTATTATATGTACTCAATTTATTGTCTGTGTTCGCAGAGTGCTGTTGCATTTTTTATGTTTTACCATTCTATTTTGCAGCCACACCCATGTGACGTGCACCTGCATACTTGGATGTGCTGACTGACCCCCAGTTTTTTTTACTGCCCCCTGTGGTATCACACTGGTAACAATAACCTAATACTGCCCCATGTGGTATCACACTGATAACAATAACATAATACTGCCCCCTGTGGTATCACACTGGTAACTATAACATAATACTGCCCCATGTGGTATCACACTGGTAACAATAACTTAATACTGCCCCCTGTGGTATCACACTGTATAACATATACTGCCCCATGTGGTATCACACTGATAACAATAACATAATACTGCCCCTGTGGTATCACACTGGTAACAATAACATAATACTGCCCCCTGTGGTATCACACTGTTAACAAAAACATAATACTGCCCCCTGTGGTATCACACTGGTAACAATAACATAATACTGCCCCCTGTGGTATCACATTGATAACAATGGCATAATACTGCTCCCTGTGGTATCACACTGGTAACAATAACATAATACTGCCCCCTGTGGTATCACAACTGATAACAATAACATAATACTGCCCCCTGTGGTATCACACTGGTAGCAATAACATAATACTGCCCCTGTGGTATCACACTGGTAACAATAACATAATACTGCCCCCTGTGGTATCACACTGATAACAATAACATAATACTGCCCCCTGTGGTATCACACTGATAACAATAACATAATACTGCCCCCTGTGGTATCACACTGATAACAATGACATAATACTGCCCCCCGTGGTATCACACTGGTAACAATAACATAATACTGCCCCCTGTGGTACCATACTGGTAGCAATAACATAATACTGCCCCCTGTGGTATCACACTGGTAGCAATAACATAATACTGCCCCCTGTGATATCACACTGATAACAATAACATAATACTGCCCCATGTGGTATCACACTGGTAACAATAACTTAATACTGCCCCCTGTGGTATCACACTGATAACAATAACATAATACTTGCCCCCTGTGGTATCCACACTGGTAACAATAACCTAATACTGCCCCATGTGGTATCACACTGATAACAATAACATAATACTGCCCCTGTGTATCACACTGGTAACTATAACATAATACTGCCCCATTGGTATCACACTGGTAACAATAACTTAATACTGCCCCCTGTGGTATCACACTGGTAACAATAACATAATACTGCCCCCTGTGGTATCACACTGATAACAATACATAATACTGCCCCTGTGGTATCACACTGATAACAATGACATAATACTGCCCCCGTGGTATCACACTGGTAACAATAACATAATACTGCCCCTGTGGTATCACACTGGTAACAATAACATAATACTGCCCCCTGTGGTATCACACTGATAACAATGACATAATACTGCCCCCCGTGGTATCACACTGGTAACAATAACATAATACTGCCCCTGTGGTACCATACTGGTAGCAATAACATAATACTGCCCCCTGTGGTAATCAACACTGGTAGCAATAACATAATACTAGCCCCCTGTTGATATCACACTGATACAATAAGCATCAATACTGCCCCTGTGGTATCAACTGGCTAACAATAACTTAAATACTGCCCCCTGTGGTATCACACTGAAACAATAACATAATACTGCCCCCTGTGGTATCACATTGATAACAATGACATAATACTGCCCCCTGTGGTATCACACTGTTAACAATAACATAATACTGCCCCCTGTGGTATCACACTGATAACAATAACATAATACTGCCCCCTGTGTTACCATACTGGTAGCAATAACATAATACTGCCCCCTGTGGTACCATACTGTAGATAGTTTCAGAATCACAGCCAGAGCAATACAGCCACTTGGATAAGCCACCCAGGAATCTGCATAGGACATACTACTTTTGCTGTTCAGTGCTTTGTCCAGCAGAGGGAGCTTCTAATATCCAGAGATCTACATCAGTTCTCCATATAGTCTCCTACACATGACATATGCTGCCACCTAGTGTCCCAGTCACATACTGCAGGCTCTGGCCAGTCGATGTGGGATAGGAATTACTGAAGCTGCAGGGACTGGGGCAGGTGCCTCAGGATGATACAGAATAGCATCGTGTCACACAGAAGTGTCACCTTTACATGGCAGACGCCCCTCCCCCATGTGCACAACCACATATTACTACAGACGAAAATTATAATCCTGATCCTACTACAACCCCCATTAGATGCGTTATTTATTATGTACATGGCTGAAGTTAATACATTCGTTTCTCGTCCAGATATCTGTAAACTGATTTTGACAGGTCCATATGTCAGGACAGTAATCTCCGGCTGTTTTCAATACTACTACTCCCAGCATGCCTCAGGTGTAGAGCCACACACTGTCCATATTTCCCAGTGGTCGTCTTTATGCCACAACATTGGCCATTGTCCATCTCCGCCACCTCAAACCTGGTACTGCAAGACTGTAGATCCCGAGACCTTGGAGCGTTGAGTCCCTTCTGTGGCCATCAGCTAGGACAGGCGGAGGCATGAGGTGACTTATCAGAGGACGGTGCCTCACATCCTCCATCATGTGAGCCTAAGACCAGCTCTACCGGAGAGGTCATGACGGCCATGTCTTCAGTCTCTGGGAGATCTTCTTCCTGAAGATGATCAGAGTCAAGAAGGAGACGAGCAGGCAGAGGAAAACCGAGACCTTCCCAACTGGAAAAGGAAATAACCACCAATCACAACTTTCACAAGATGTATTATGTCTGATGAGATAATGTAGGAGTCTTCACAGAATATGAGTGCCAGCCACACAAGGGCCACAAAAGAGCCACACGAGGGCAACACATGAGCTGCACTAGAGCCACATGAGAGCCAAACTAGATCCACACGACATCCACATTACAGACACACGAAAGCTGCATAAGAGCCACACGAGAACCACAGGAGCCGCACAAGAGCCACATAAGAGCCAAACAAGACCCACATGAGATTCACACAAGAGCCACATGAGAGGCACTCAAGAGTCACACAAGAGCCGCACGAGAACCACACGAGAGCCAAACTAGATCCACACTAGAGCCACACGAAAGCTGCATGAGAGCCACATGAGAGTCGCACAAGAGCCAAACTAGATCCACACAAGAGCCACACGAGAACCACGAAATAGCCGCATGAGAGCCACACAAGAGACGCACGAGAACCACACGAGAGCCACATAATAGCCAAACAAGACCCACATGAGAACCACACGAGAGCTGCACGAGAGTCAAACTAGATCCACACAAGATCCACATGAGAACCTCATAAGAGCCACATGAGAGCCACATGAGAGCAACCTAGAGCCGCACGTGAGCCACATGAGAGCCAAACAAGATCCACGAGATTCACACAAGAGGCACATGAGAGGCACTCAAGAGTCACACAAGAGTCGCACAAGAACTACATGAGAGCCAAACTAGATCTACACAAGATCCACACAAGAGCCACACGAGAACCTCTAAATAGCCGCATGAGAGCCACACAAGAGACACACGAGAACCACACAAGAGCCGCACAAGAACTACATGAGAGCCAAACTAGATCCACACAAGATCCACACAAGAGCCACATGAGAGCAACCTAGAGCCGCACGTGAGCCACATGAGAGCCAAAAAAGATTCACATGAGAAGCACACAAGAGCTGCACGAGAACCACATGAGAGCTAAACTAGATCCACAAAAGATCCACACTAGAGCCACATAAAAGCTGCATTAGAGCCACAGGAAAGCCGCACAAGAGCATTGCAACAGTACGGGAGCAGCACGAGATCCTGTCATTTTAAAATAAAATCAGATGTTTATCAATATCAAATATCTTCTGTAAATCACAGAAATCTATTCCGGACTCATCACACTTCTGTCCGTCACACACTGGACACGGAATAGATTAGAATGTGTCACATGGTATACTGGACGTCACTGACCGCAGACTTACTGGTTTCCAGAGTCTCCAGTGGTTCGCTCCTCAGCGGCGGCTCATCCTGGAGAGAAGATCCTAGTCAGTGATCAGAACCTGCTCACTCACAATACCCATCACCATCACCAGAGGCTATTCCCTCTCCACTATGCTTTACACTGAAGCTCTGCTCTGTTAGGGCACCACTATGATCGGTCAGAGTTTAAAGTACACTGAAAACATCCTGTCCCTCATTCTTTGGACTGCAGCTCTGCTTATTCTGATTGACTACTGTGTACAAGCACAAGCTTAGCAAGTATAGAGAGGGCAGATTATAGGAGGAGCCTCAATATGGGGGAGGAGTCTGGAGAGAGGCAGTAGACAGACATACGTACATTTCGAGTATAAGTTCACCCCAGTGTCCCATACATGAAGCACTCACTATGTAGGTGGGGGGTCTGTCCAATAAGCAGGTGACGTTCTTCTCCTCCAGGAATCGGTGGAGGGCGCGGCGGCTGCAGTCACTGAACACCTCATTCATGTTGTGTCTGAGGAAGAGAGGAGACATTCACTAGAGACCCCCCACAAATCCAGTGTAACTCCGCCCACATACAACTGGACTCTGCTATAAACTCCGCCCACTTCCAGGACAAATCTGCATATAGACAGGACAGCCGAAGACAGTACTGGAAATTCTATAGAGGCCTCTGCTCTTACAGCCTGTCATAGTCGTCTCTTCCTGAGGGCGGCACAGTGGAAGGAGCAGGGTCCCAGCAGCACAGAGGATTTCAGGAGAGGAATGTGCTGATCTTGTGGAGGTCACAGAATGAGAGTTACATAGTGGAAGGAGCAGGGACCTCCCAGCAGCACAGAGGATTTCAGGAGAGGAGTGTGCTGATCTTGTGGAGGTCACAGGATGAGAGTTACATAGTGGAAGGAGCATGGTCCCAGCAGCACAGAGGATTTCAGGAGAGGAGTGTGCTGATCTAGTGGAGGTCACAGGATGAGAGTTACATAGTGGAAGGAGCAGGGTCCTCCCAGCAGCACAGAGGATTTCAGGAGAGGAGTGTGCTGATCTTGTGGGGGTCATACGATGAGAGTTACATAGTGGAAAGAGCAAGGTCCCCGGCAGCACAGAGGATTTCAGGATAATTAGCACAACCTACCCAGTGCGTCCAGACAGCAGACACTTCCCTGTGACGGCAGGACAGTAGCAGTGTTCGGTGTCATGGCTCATGCCCAGGTTATGCCCCATCTCATGTGCGATGTATTTGGCCAGTTCTCTGGAGCTAAGTCCTGTGTCCTGCAGAAAACCACTCATGATATGGACAGATGACGGGGACAGGCGGCGTTATTACAGAGCTGGAGCGGTGACTGATAGGATCAACCACTGACATACTCCACTGGTACCCCTATCTATACAACGCCGCATATACCATAGCTTTCTACCTACCGATCTGCACTGTACCAATCTGCACTGTACCGATCTGCACTCTACCGATCTGCACTCTACCGACCTGCACTCTACCGATCTGCACTCTACCGACCTGCACTCTACCGATTTGTACTCTACCGATCTGCACTTTACCGATCTGCACTCTACCGATCTGCACTCTACTGATCTGTACTTTACCGATCTGCACTCTACCGATCTGTACTTTACCGATCTGCACTCTACCGATCTGCACTCTACCGACCTGCACTCTTCCGATTTGTACTTTACCGATCTGCACTCTACCGATCTGCACTCTTCCGATTTGTACTTTAATGATCTGCACTCTAACGATCTGTACTTTACCGATCTGCACTCTACCGATCTGCCACTCTACCGATCTGCACTCTACCGACCTGCACTCTACCGATCTGCACTCTACCGACCTGCACTCTACCGATCTGCACTCTACCGATCTGCACTCTACCGATTTGTACTCTACCGATCTGCACTTTACCGATCTGCACTCTACCGATCTGCACTCTTCCGATTTGTACTTTAATGATCTGCACTCTAACGATCTGTACTTTACCGATCTGCACTCTACCGATCTGCACTCTACCGATCTGCACTCTACCGACCTGCACTCTACCGATCTGCACTCTACCGACCTGCACTCTACCGATCTGCACTCTACCGATCTGCACTCTACCGACCTGCACTCTACCGATTTGTACTCTACCGATCTGCACTTTACCGATCTGCACTCTACCGATCTGCACTCTACTGACCTGTACTTTACCGATCTGCACTCTACCGATCTGTACTTTACCGACCTGCACTCTACCGATATGCACTCTACTGACCTGCACTCTTCCGATTTGTACTTTACCGATCTGCACTCTACCGATCTGCACTCTACCGATCTGCACTCTTCCGATTTGTACTTTAATGATCTGCACTCTGCCGATCTGTACTTTACCGATCTGCACTCTACCGATCTGCACTCTACCGATCTGCACTCTACCGATCTGTACTTTGGTGCCAGTTGTCAGTGAGATAATCCACTAATGGAGAATATTGTGGAGGAGACACGGATAGAAAATGGAGACAGTACAAAGACCGTGAAGTTAAATGTCTTCGTTAAACATGTCAGGTCTGTCCAGAAAGGAGCAGGTGAGTGTCCCTGCACCCAGGACAACTGACCTGATAGACCTACGTGACCTACAGTCACCTACTAGGGGGTTGTCCCCATCCTCTGTCTTGTTTGGTCTTACCTCTAGGTACAGCCTACTCCATTACTACCGTCTCACTTCCGACTACAGTCTCACCTCTGACTACAGTATCAACTCCAGCGGCCTCCCCCAAGACTACAGTATCACCTCTGACAACAGTCTCACCTCTGACAACAGTCTCCCCCCAGACTACAGTATCACTTCTGACTACAGTCTCCCCCCAGACTACAGTATCACTTCTGACAACAGTCGCCCCACAGACTATTGTCTCACCTCCGACAACAGTCTCCCCCCAGACTACAGTCTCCCCCCAGACTACAGTCTCACTTCTGACAACAGTCTCACCTCCAACAACAATCTCCCCCCAGACTACAGTCTCACTTCTGACAACAGTCTCACCTTCTGATTGACCTACGTGACCTACAGTCACCTACTAGGGGGTTTTCCCCATCCTCTGTCTTGTTTGGTCTAACCTAGCTACAGCCTACTCCATTACTACAGTCTCATCACCGACTATAGTCTCCCCCAGAGTACAGTCTCACCTCTGACAACAGTATCCCCCCAGACTACAGTCTCACTTCTGACTACAGTCTCACCTGCAAGTACAATTTTACTGTTGTCTTGTCCAAGTCATTGCCACCCATGAGAAACCCTTTGAAGCGCAACCTGGTCGTACCCTTCAGCAGCTAAGACCTCTTTGGAGGGTAGGTCCGCGCTACCATGGATTTCATGCTTCATTTTTACAAAAGCATAAAATGTATGGTGGTCACACAGATAGCGAGGAGACACCAGTGCTCTCATTTACCCCAACATTAGGAGCAGGTGTAACAGTGCAGGCACACAGTAATGAATATTTTGGTAATTGCTTCAAGTTTGGCTGGAGACAACCTTTTAGTATTTCCAAGTACAATAATGTGTTCTTACCTTTATAATTCCCCCGCTCTGAGCCTCCGTGCACATCTTGGCCAAGAAGGCTTCTCCCAACGCATGGTTCTTGAAGTTGGCTCCACTGTAATAGAAGAAGCGGTGAGTGGAGCCATGTCGTACTGAAGTCTTACATGTGATGACCTTTGGAGTGACTCTGTGTGACTTTGGCCAGCTAGGAGTGGGGGGGGGGGGGTCAATGCGTAGGAGGACAGCAGAGATCAGAGTTGGTTCCCACACAAACCTGACGAGCTGGACGTTATCGTGATGTTTTCGAGTCAGCAAGTCCCTCGTCCTCCACTGCAAGAACCTCTGCAGAGTGGTGGAGGCCATCTCGGAAACCAACACCTTGTTTTCCTGCGTCCAGACCTCCACCCCCACAAGGAAGACCTGGAAACTGATCTTAGACAATATCTAGGAAGATAGAATTGGTAGAATTGGCAGCTTTCAGTGAGATCTACTGACTCGTCCACCGCACAGGAGGACATGGCCATACCTGGTTAAGATGGTGAGCCACTGAGATGAGATGCTGCCTGGTCTTTTCCAGGTTTGCTCCTTGACGTTGATACTGTAAAATGGGGATGACTATGAGGTCTTCTGTCATCCATTATATCTCAATGACGTGACATGAAATACCTGCTTCCAAGAGTCAGAGGTACCAATGGTGGAGAAGACTTACCTCCTTCTTATCAGCCACCAGGAACAGCTCAATGTTGTACGTCCGTCTATGGCCCTAAGACATGGACATGGGATCAGTACATGTAATGTAGAGACTTCTAATATACAGGATACATACGTCACAGTCCTTACTTCTCCACCGATGGACTGTAGGGAGCGCTGCCAACGTTGGGGGGAACTGGTCACGTGCTTCTTGATATGAAGAGCAGTGATTACGTGGTCTGATGAGATGGGATCAACGCTGTATGTCTCATCTCCAATGGTTATATATCCACTAGAAGACATATATATATATTATAAGTGATTCCTAACGCTTATTCACCATTCATTCTTCTGAAGCCACATCATGGCGAGCTCACTAGATATGGATTTATTATAGGAGCTACATGTATGAACCATATGTTTGTAAGCAGCTCCCCCTAGAGGTTACTGTATAAATATGTATGCAGGGAGCTCCCCCTAGTGGGGATTATGTGGGGATTGATGCCCTCTTAAGTTACCTCCATATAATAATGCTCCGTATTGCCTCTAGTTGAAGTACTCCCTTACCCTACATTCCACCGCCATGAGCTCCCTGCTCCACCATTCTCCTACCATCGGTGATTCAGTGCAAGCTGGCCCAATACAAAGATGTCATCACACTGCCCCACTGAGCTACAGAGTGGAATAAACTGCCTCTCTCTGTGCTGTGTGTTACTCAGTGTAGCAGGTATGATGGCATCACTGCCTTTCGCCCACTGATGGTGGGGGTATGGTGGAGCAGGGAGCTGATGGTGGGAGAATGGTGGAGCAGGGAGCTGATGGTGGGAGAATGGTGGAGCAAGAAGCTGATGGTGGGAGAATGGTGGAGCAGGGAGCTGATGGTGGGAGAATAGTGGAGCAGGGAGCTGATGGTGGGAGAATAGTGGAGCAGGGAGCTGATGGTGGGAGAATAGTGAAGCAGGGAGCTTATGGCAGGAGAATGCTGGAGCAGGGAGCTGATGGCAGGAGAATAGTGGAGCAGGGAGATGATGGCGGAAGAATGGTGGAGCAGGGAGCTGATGGTGGGAGAATAGTGGAGCAGGAAGCTGATGGTGGGAGAATGGTGGAGCAGGGAGCTGATGCCGGGAGAATGGTGGAGCAGGGAGCTGATGGTGGGAGAATAGTGGAGCAGGGAGCTGATGGCAGGAGAATGGTGGAGCAGGGAGCTGATGGCGGGAGAATAGTGGAGCAGGGAGCTGATGGTGGGAGAATGGTGGAGCAGGGAGCTGATGGTGGGAGAATGGTGGAGCAGGGAGCTGATGGTGGGAGAATGGTGGAGCAAGAAGCTGATGGTGGGAGAATGGTGGAGCAGGGAGCTGATGGTGGGAGAATAGTGGAGCAAGAAGCTGATGGTGGGAGAATGGTGGAGCAGGGAGCTGATGGTGGGAGAATAGTGGAGCAGGGAGCTGATGGTGGGAGAATAGTGGAGCAGGGAGCTGATGGTGGGAGAATAGTGAAGCAAGGGAGCTTATGGCAGGAGAATGCTGGAGCAGGGAGCTTGATGGCAGGAGAATAGTGGAGCAGGGAGATGATGGCGGAAGAATGGTGGAGCAGGGAGCTGATGGTGGGAGAATAGTGGAGCAGGAAGCTGATGGTGGGAGAATGGTGGAGCAGGGAGCTGATGCCGGGAGAATGGTGGAGCAGGGAGCTGATGGTGGGAGAATAGTGGAGCAGGGAGCTGATGGCAGGAGAAATGGTGGAGCAGGGAGCTGATGGCGGGAGAATAGTGGAGCAGGGAGCTGATGGTGGGAGAATGGTGGAGCAGGGAGCTGATGGTGGGAGAATGGTGGAGCAGGGAGCTGATGGTGGGAGAATGGTGGAGCAGGGAGCTGATGGCAGGAGAATGGTGGAGTAGGGAGCTGATGGCAGGAGAATGGTGGAGCAGGGAGCTGATGGTGGGAGAATAGTGGAGCAGTGAGCTGATGGTGGGAGAATAGCGGAGCAGGGAGCTGATGGTGGAGAATAGCGGAGCAGGGAGTTGATGGTGGGAGAATAGTGGAGCAGGGAGCTGATGGTGGGAGAATGGTGGAGCAAGAAGCTGATGCCAGGAGAATGGTGGAGCAGGGAGCTGATGGCAGGAGAATAGTGAAGCAGGGAGCTGATGGCAGGAGAATGGTGGAGCAGGGAGCTGATGGCAGGAGAATGGTGGAGCAGGGAGCTGATGGCAGGAGAATGCTGGAGCAGGGAGCTGATGGCGGGGGAATGGTGGAGCAGGGAGCTGATGGTGGGAGAATGGTGGAGCAGGGAGCTGATGGTGGGAGAATAGTGGAGCAGGGAGCTGATGGTGGGAGAATGGTGGAGCAGGGAGCTGATGGCAGGAGAATGGTGGAGCAGGGAGCTGATGGTGGGAGAATGGTGGAGCAGGGAGCTGATGGCAGGAGAATAGCGGAGCAGGGAGCTGAATGGTGGGAGAATAGTGAAGCAGGGAGCTGATGGCAGGAGAATGCTGGAGCAGGGAGCCTGATGGGCGGGGGAATGGTGGAGCAGGGAGCTGATGGCGGGTGAATGGTGGAGCAGGGAGCTGATGGCAGGAGAATGGTGGAGGCAGGGAGCTGATGGTGGGGAGAATGGTGGAGCAGGGAGCTGATGGCGGGAGAATGGTGGAGCAGGGAGCTGATGGCGGGAGAATGGTGGAGTAGGGAGCTGATGGCAGGAGAATGGTGGAGCAGGGAGCTGATGGTGGGAGAATAGTGGAGCAGGGAGCTGGATGGTGGGAGAATGGTGGAGCAGGGAGCTGATGGCAGGAGAATAGTGGAGCAGGGGAGCTGATGGCAGGAGAATAGTGGAGCAGGGAGCTGATGGTGGGAGAATAGTGGAGCAGGGGCTGATGGTGGAGAATAGTGGAGCAGGGAGCTGATGGCAGGAGAATGGTGGAGCAGGGAGCTGATGTGGGAGAATGGTGGAGCAGGGAGCTGATGGCAGGAGAATGGTGGAGCAGGGAGCTGATGGTGGGAGAATGGTGGAGCAGGGAGCTGATGGCAGGAGAATGGTGGAGCAGGGAGCTGATGGCAGGAGAATGGTGGAGCAGGGAGCTGATGGTGGGAGAATAGTGGAGCAGGGAGCTGATGGTGGGAGAATGGTGGAGCAGGGAGCTGATGTGGGAGAATAGTGGAGCAGGGAGCTGATGGTGGGAGAATGGTGAGCAGGGAGCTGATGGCAGGAGAATGGTGGAGCAGGGAGCTGATGGTGGGAGAATGGTGGAGCAGTGAGCTGATGGTGGGAGAATGGTGGAGCAGGGAGCTGATGGTGGGAGAATGGTGGAGCAGGGAGCTGATGGTGGGAGAAATGGTGGAGCAGGGAGCTGATGGTGGGAGAATGGTGGAGCAGGGAAGCTGATGGCAGGAGAATGGTGGAGTAGGGAGCTGATGGCAGGAGAATGGTGGAGCAGGGAGCTGATGGCGGGAGAATGGTGGAGCAGGGAGCTGATGGTGGGAGAATGGTGGAGCAGGGAGCTGATGGCAGGAGAATGGTGGAGTAGGGAGCTGATGGCAGGAGAATGGTGGAGCAGGGAGCTGAATGGTGGGAGAATAGTGGAGCAGTGAGCTGATGGTGGGAGAATAGCGGAGCAGGGAGCTGATGGTGGAGAATAGGAGCAGGGAGCTGATGGTGGGAGAATAGTGGAGCAGGGAGCTGATGGTGGGAGAATGGTGGAGCAAGAAGCTGATGCCAGGAGAATGGTGGAGCAGGGAGCTAATGGCAGGAGAATGGTGGAGCAGGGAGCTGATGGCGAGAATAGTGAAGCAGGGAGCTGATGGCAGGAGAATGGTGGAGCAGGGAGCTGATGGCAGGAGAATGGTGGAGCAGGGAGCTGATGGCAGGAGAATGGTGGAGCAGGGAGCTGATGGCAGGAGAATGGTGGAGCAGGGAGCTGATGGTGGGAGAATAGTGGAGCAGGGAGCTGATGGTGGGAGAATGGTGGAGCAGGGAGCTGATGGTGGGAGAATAGGTGGAGCAGGGAGCTGATGGTGGGAGATGGTGGAGCAGGGAGCTGATGGCAGGAGAATGGTGGAGCAGGGAGCTGATGGTGGAGAATGGTGGAGCAGGAGCTGATGTGGGAGAATGGTGGAGCAGGGAGCTGATGGTGGGAGAATGGTGAGCAGGGAGCTGAGGCAGGAGAATGGTGGAGCAGGGAGCTGATGGCGGGAGAATGGTGGAGCAGGGAGCTGATGGTGGAGAATGGTGGAGCAGGGAGCTGATGGCAGGAGAATGGTGGAGCAGGGAGCTGATGGCAGGAGAATGGTGGAGCAGGGAGCTGATGGTGGGAGAAGTGGAGCAGTGAGCTGTGGGAGATGGGGAGCAGGGAGCTGATGGTGGGAGAATAGCGGAGCAGGGAGCTGATGGTGGGAGAATAGTGGAGCAGGGAGCTGATGGTGGGAGAATGGTGGAGCAAGAAGCTGATGCCGGAGAATGGTGGAGCAGGGAGCTAATGGCAGGAGAATGGTGGAGCAGGGAGCTGATGGCAGGAGAATAGTGAAGCAGGGGAGCTGATGGCAGGAGAATGGTGGAGCAGGGAGCTGATGGCAGGAGAATGGTGGAGCAGGGAGCTGATGGCAGGAGAATGGTGGAGATGGAGGAGAATGCTGGAGCAGGGAGCTGATGGCGGGGGAATGGTGGAGCAGGGAGCTGATGGGGGGAATGGTGGAGCAGGGAGCTGATGGTGGGGATGGTGGCAGGGAGCTGATGGCAGGAGGTGGAGCAGGGAGCTGATGGTGGGAGAATGGTGGAGCGGGAGCTGATGGCGGAGAATAGCGGAGCAGGAGCTGATGGTGGGAGAATAGTGGCAGGGTGCTGATGGCAGGAGCAGGGAGCTGATGGCTGGTGGGCAGGGACGCTGATGGGGGGGAATGGGTGGAGCAGGGAGCTGATGGTGGTGGGAGCAGGGAGCTGAGTGGAGCAGGGAGCTGATGGTGGGAGAATGGGTGGAGCAGGGAGTGATGGCAGGAGAAATGGTGGAGCAGGGAGCTGATGGCGGGAGAATGGTGGAGCAGGGAGCTGATGGTGGGAGAATGGTGGAGCAGGGAGCTGATGGCAGGAGAATGGTGGAGCAGGGAGCTGGATGGTGGAGGAGATGGTGGAGCAGGGAGCTGATGGTGGGGAGAATGTGGAGCAGGAGCTGATGGTGGGAAAATAGCGGGCTGAATGGTGGAGAGTGGATGGTGGAGGTGATGGTGGGAGAATAGCGGAGCAGGGAGCTGATGGTGGGAGAATAGTGGAGCAGGGAGCTGATGGTGGGATTGCAGAAGAGAGAATGGTGGAGCAGGGAGCTAATGGAGGAGAATGGTGGAGCAGGGAGCTTGATGGCAGGAGAATGGTGGAGCAGGAGCTGATGGCAGGAGAATGGTGGAGCAGGGAGCTGATGGCAGGAGAATGCTGGCAGGGAGCTATGGTGGGAGAATGGTGGAGCAGGGAGCTGATGGCAGGAGAATAGCGGAGCAGGGAGCTGATGGTGGGAGAATAGTGAAGCAGGGAGCTGATGGCGGGGGAATGGTGGAGCAGGGAGCTGATGGCGGGGGAATGTGGAGCAGGAGCTGATGGGGGGAAATGGTGACAGGGAGCTGATGGCAGGAGAATGGTGGAGCAGGGAGCTGATGGTGGGAGATGGTGGAGCAGGGAGCTGATGGCAGGCTGATGGAGAATGGTGGGTAGGGAGCTGATGGCAGGAGAATGGTGGAGCAGGGAGCTGATGGTGGGAGAATAGTGGAGCAGGGAGCTGATGGTGGGAGAATGGTGGAGCAAGAGCTGATGCCAGGAGAATGGTGGAGCAGGGAGCTAATGGCAGGAGAATGGTGGAGCAGGGAGCTGATGCAGGAGAATAGTGAAGCAGGGAGCTGATGGCAGGAGAATGTGGAGCAGGGAGCTGATGGCAGGAGAATGGTGGAGCAGGGAGCTGATGGGAGGAGAATGCTGGAGCAGGAGCTGATGGCGGATGGTGGAGGGGAGCTGATGGTGGGAGAATGGTGGAAGCAGGGAGCTGATGAGCAGGGAGAATGGTGGAGCAGGGAGCTGATGCAGGGAGCTGATGGCAGGAGAATAGCGGAGCAGGGAGCTGATGGGGAGAATAGTGAAGCAGGGTGCTGATGGCAGGAGAATGCTGGAGCAGGGAGCTGATGGCGGGGGAATGGTGGAGCAGGGAGCTGATGTGCGGGGGAATGGTGGAGCGGGAGCTGATGGCAGGGAATGGTGGAGCAGGGAGCTGATGGTGGGAGAATGGTGGAGCAGGGAGCTGATGGCGGTGGTGGGGCAATGCAGGGAGCTGAATGGCGGGAGAAATGGTGGAGCAGGGAAGCTGATGGCAGGAGAATGGTGGAGCAGGGAGTGATGGTGGGAGAATAGTGGAGCAGGGAGCTGATGGTGGGAGAATGGTGGAGCAAGGGAGCTGATGGCAGGAGAATGGTGGAGCAGGGAGCTGATGGTGGAGAATGGTGGGCAGGGAGCTGATGGGAGGAGAAGGTGGAGCAGGGAGCTGATGGTGGGAGATAGGTGGAGCAGTGAGCTGATGGTGGGAGAATGGTGGAGCAGGGAGCTGATGGCAGGAAATGGTGGAGCAGGGAGCTGATGGTGGGAGATAGTGGAGCAGGGAGCTGATGGTGGAGAATGGTGGAGCAAGCTGAAGGTGATGCCAGGAGAATGGTGGAGCAGGGAGCTAATGGCAAGGAGAATGGTGGAGCAGGGAGCTGATGGCAGGAGAATGTGGAGCAGGGAGCTGATGGCGGGGGAATGGTGGAGCAGGGAGCTGATGGTGGGAGAATGGTGGAGCAGGGAGCTGATGGTGAGGTGGGAGAATGGGAGCAGGGAGCTGATGGTGGGAGAATAGTGGAGCAGGGAGCTGATGGTGGAGAATGGTGGACAGGGAGCTGATGGTGGGAGAATGGTGGAGCAGGGAGCTGATGGCAGGAGATGAGTGAAGCAGGGAGCTGATGGCGGAGAATGGTGGCAGCAGGAGAGCTGATGGCGGGATGGGTGGTGGAGCAGGGAGCTGATGGTGGGAGAATGGTGGAGCAGGGAGCTGATGGCAGGAGAATGGTGGAGCAGGGAGCTGATGGCAGGAGAATAGTGAAGCAGGGAGCTGATGGCAGGAGAATGGTGGAGCAGGGAGCTGATGGCAGGAGAATGGTGGAGCAGGGAGCTGATGGCAGGAGAATGCTGGAGCAGGGAGCTGATGGCGGGGGAATGGTGGAGCAGGGAGCTGATGGTGGGAGAATGGTGGAGCAGGGAGCTGATGGTGGGAGAATGTGGAAGCAGGGAGCTGATGGTGGGGAGAATGAGGGGAGCTGATGGAGGAGAGGGAGCTGAGGTGGGAGATGGTGGGCAGGAGCTGATGGCAGGAGAATAGCGGAGCAGGGAGCTGATGGTGGAGAATAGTGAAGCAGGAGCTGATGGCAGGAGAATGCTGGAGCAGGGACTGATGGGGGGAATGGTGGGCAGGGAGCTGATGGCGGGGAATGGTGGAGCAGGGAGCTGATGGCAGGAGAATGGTGGAGCAGGGACGATGTGGGAGAATGGTGGAGCAGGGAGCTGATGGCGGGAGAATGGTGGAGAGGGAGCTGATGGCGGGGAGAATGGTGGAGTAGGGAGCTGATGGTGGGAGAATAGTGGAGCAGGGAGCTGAAATGGCAAGGAGGAGAATGGTGGAGCAGGGAGCTGATTGGCAGGATAATAGTGGAGCAGGGAGCTGATGGTGGCAGAATAGTGGAGCAGGGAGCTGATGGTGGGAGAATGGTGGAGCAGGGAGCTGATGGCAGGAGAATGGTGGAGCAGGGAGCTGATGGGTGGGAATAGGGAGCAGGGAGCTGATGGTGGAGTAGTGGAGAGGGGCTGATGGCAGGAGAATGGTGGAGAGGGAGCTGATGTGGAGAATGGGGAGCAGGGAGCTGATGGTGGGAGAATGGTGGAAGCAGGACTGATGGCAGGAGAAATGAGAGGAGCTGATGGTGGAGATGGTGTTCACTGCCGACCCAATTCTAAAGGATATATCTCCCAATATAGAGAAGCTAATGGTACTATCTTGCTGCTTAGATTTTTGTCAGCTTTCAAACAAGAGCACATTTGAAAGGTTAAAGTTGCCCTCCCTCTTCAGCTGGCTATGATCTCAGGCATCTTGGAGGAGGAGAGTGGTTGCAAGTGGTGGAGGCAGGAGCTGATAGATTTCAGAGAGAAAGAAAAAAAGCATCCCCTCTGGGCCCCTGAAGCAAGTTGCGGCCCTAGTCTCCCACCCCATGCACAAGTGGCACATAACACAGTAGACTTACTGCACTACATATGTATATATTATTCTTATTATTATTATTATTATTATTAACTTGATATATTATTATGGAAACTCCACAGTTTATTATTATAGACAGGATCAGAGCTGAGATGACTTCTAGGTATAGAGGAAAGCTAGCCAGTATCCTCCTTCCCCCAGGACCTACCTTCTCAATTGTTGTTGTAGGGACCCCCATATTCAATAATCTGGTAGCATCTTGCTGCTGTGTGAGAAGGTAATATTTGAATGTATCCGTACACTGCGCCCCCAAAATAAATTTTACTGGTGGGTAATAGGGACCCCAATCCAACACTGCTCTCTAATGACCTTAGGGGGGAGGTAAAATTGACTTTTGTGTATGTAATTTATCCCCCTCTCCTCCATCAGTCAGACAGCATGCTTACATTCTGATTCTCTGTTCTCCCTTCCCTGCACCCTCACGTAGCAGAGTAGGGTTTGCCGTCCTGTTGCTCCTCCTGGACCTTTAGCCTTGGGTGTGGTAAATAGGCAGGGGCAGAGGTGGGGTTAAGTCAGGCTGCACTTCTCCCCCTTATTCCTGTCGGGACAGTCATGTGATTCCAGGAGGGCTATTTAAACTATCTGTTTGCTCTCACACATTGCTGATTATTTCAGTTACTTGCAGTGCTGGAGCTAAGCTATCTGGTGAGTGTTTTTCTCTTGTTATCTACTTCAGCTTTGGTACTGGTGTTCTGCTGGTTCTCGTGTCCTGGTTTATGTTTTTGACCTTGCTCTTCTCTCTAGCTATAACACTGCATTTATCTCCCAGTACACCCTGGTAGTTTTTGCCCAACCGTGGTCGGTGTGCCCAGCGACCAGCCTCGCTACTGGCACCTGGGAAGGGCTCTGCATAAGCCCCCCTTCCTGCGAGAAGCGGGTGAAAAGTACCCTGGCCCTCAAGGGTGTTCAGAGCGCGACAGCTTGTGCAAAGCGTGTCTGGTACACCGCATTTGCTGACCACAAGTTCGGCTTTAGTTCCCTAGCCTTACAGAATAATCAGCCTTACCTATGGATCAAAGCAGCTAAGTGAACAGATGCATAATCTGCTAAGCATGTTTCAGGATCTAGCTATGACAGTGGGGAACCATACCCAGGTGTTAGCCCAGTTAACCTCAGCCACCCCAAAAATGCCCATATCTAATCCTGGGTTTGGGGGTGGGGCATCCGCTGAGCCTAAGGTTCCCCTACCTGATTTTTTTTCAGGGGATCGCAAGCAATTTTTAAATTTTCGTGAAAGTTGCAAATTGTATTTCTGACTTAGACCCACCTCCTCAGGTGATAAGCGGACTCAGGTGGGCCTAGTCATTTCCCTTCTCCGGGGGGACCCCCAGACTTGGGCTTTTACTCTCACTGAGGATTCCCCTGCCCATACAGTAATTTCATTGAGGAATTTTTCAAGGCGCTGGGCCTCATTTACGATGAACAAGACAGAACCGCCATTGATGAATCTAACCTTAGATCACTCCATCAGGGCGATCTCTTGGCAGAGGAGTATTGCTCCCAATTCAGGTGGTGGGCCATCGAGACTGGATGGAATGATGTGGCATTGTGGAGTGCTTTCCTGTGGACATGTTCCCTTAAGGACATGTTGGTGCACCACTCGCCACGACAAGATCTGGAGTCTGCCATGACCTTGGCTGTGCGTCCGGCTAGAAGGCAACGTGAACGGTTATACGATAAGTCTATCTCCAAGGGAATCTCACCTGGGACAAGGTTAACATCTCCTCCTACTGAAGAACCCATGCAACTGGGAAAGATCGCTTCATCACCTGTTGTGAGGCCACGTTCCTGGCCCCAGAAACAATGCCTGCTCTGCGGATCATCCACGCATCTGGAGCAGAATTGTCCTCGTCTGGAGCATTCAGGAAACGACCGCGCCTAGTTGGAGCAGGGGCTCCCCAACTGGGCGCTCAGGTACCCCCATTTGAAAAAGTATTTTTTCCCATTTTGATTGCTTACCAGGGAAGGGAGGTGAAGGGTCATGCTTTTGTTGACTGTGGAGCTGAGGTTAATTTCTTGGATCATGCCATAGCCAGGGATCTGGGAGTACCCCTTAAAACCCTGAAATCTGGTATAAGTCTCACCACTCCAGATGGCTCATTTCTTGACCAGAATGTAGAGGCGATCACTGACGAACCAGTCTCTTTACAGGTGGGGTGGCTTCACAAGGAGAAAATTAACCTCTGGGTTCTGCATGCCCTTCCTGCTTACGTGGTATTAGGCCTACCATGGCTCAGGCAGCATAATCCCTGTATTGATTGAGTTAATTGGGATGTCACCAGTTTGAGTAAGGAGTGTCAGGGTAAATGTATCCAGGAGATTACTCCAGTTGGTTGCTCTTCTACTCAGCTCCCCTGGTATATGAAGGAATATGAAGGTAGGAGCCGGTTTCTTTTTTGTTTCCAAAAAGGATGGGGGATTAAGGCCGTGTATCGACTATCGAGAGCTCAAAACAAAATCACCAAAAGAAACCAATATCCCCTTCCACTCATCCCTGACTTACACAACCAGTTCCTGGGGGGCAAGATCTTCACTATGTTGGATCTTAAAGGGTCCTACAACCTTATCCATATAAAGTTAGGTGATGAATGGAAGACGGCCTTTAACACGCCCGAAGGACACTTTGAGTACTTAGTGATGCCTTTTGGGCTTTGTAATGCCCCGGCCTTATTTCAAGCTTTTGTTAATGACATCTTTAGGGATGTGTTGGGACTCTTCGTCATTGTGTACATTGACGATATTTAGATCTTTTCCAAAGATATCCAGTCCCACAGGGACCATGTGCGTCTGGTCCTCAAGAAGCTTAGTGATATCTCCCTGTATATCAATACTCCTAAGTGTTCCTTTGAGGTTGAAGAGATCGGGTTCCTTGGAGTTATTTTGTCATCCTCTGGTTTTCGTATGGACCCTGCCAAGGTGCAGACCATACAAAATTGGGTCCAACCCTGGAACCTTAAGGCCCTTCAAAGGTTCCTGGGTTTTGCCAATTTTTATAGGAGATTCACTAAGGATTTCTCCAAGATTGTGAAGCCCCTTACGGACCTAGGTGGGAGGCAGATGCTGTCTCCGCATTTTCCAAACTCAAGAGGGCGTTTACATCCGCCCCTGTCCTGGTTCAACCCGACCTGGACAGGCCATTTGTAGTAGAGGCCTGTCCCCTTCTCTCACACACCTCCAACCTTGTGCCTTCTTCTCTAGGAAGTTCTCTAGCCCCGAGTTGAATTATGACATTGGCAACAGGGAGCTTTTACCAATCAAATTGGCTCTCGAGGAATGGAGACACTTCCTAGAGGGGGCCAGACATCCATTTGTGGTTCTTACCGACCATAAGAACCTGATATATCTGGAGAACGCTAAAAGGCTTAACCCCGGGCAGGCTAGGTGGGCCTTGTTTTTCTCGAGATTTAAGTTTACCATCTCATTTATTCCTGGCTCTAAAAACACTCGAGCTGATGCGTTATCCAGGAGTCTCTGCCCTATCCAGCAAGAAGAGGCTAGTCCACCTCCTATTCTTCCCCAAGGGGTGGTGGTCGCCTCCACCAACGTCGAATGGGAGGTGATGAAATTGCAACACCTGGCCCCCACGGATACCCCTCAGGATAAACTATTTGTCCCAGTTCACCTGAGGCTCCGCATCATTCAGAGTTGCCATGACTCTGTCCTGGCTGGCCATCCAGGAATTAAAGGAACGTCTCATCTGATTAGGCGGGGGTTTTGGTGGCCTACTTTGAGACAGGATGTTGAGGCATTTGTCCGTTCCTGTAAGGTGTGCGCCAGGAGTAAGGTACCTCGGTCTTCTCAGCC
Organism: Rhinella marina; assembly: GCA_900303285.1. Classification (NCBI taxonomy): domain Eukaryota; kingdom Metazoa; phylum Chordata; class Amphibia; order Anura; family Bufonidae; genus Rhinella; species Rhinella marina. Next base: position 32,007 of record ONZH01029113.1, read on the forward strand.
CAGGAAGCTCCTCCCCTTCCCATCCCAGACCGACCCTGGTCGCACATCTCGATGGACTTCATCACCGATCTCCCTGTCTCTGAGGGCAAAACCGTTATCTGGGTTATTGTGGATCGGTTTTCCCATCAGTGTCATCTCATTCCCCTTCTCCGGTTGCCCTCATCCCGGGATATGGTCAACATATTTATTGATAATGTTGTTAGGTTGCATGGGGTTCCTTGTAGCATTGTGTCTGACAGAGGTACCCAGTTCATTTCTAGGTTTTGGAAAGCCTTCTGCGGGCGTATTGGGATGGAGTTGTCTTCGGCTTACCATCCGCAGTCGAACGGTCTCACGGAAAGAACCAATCAGTCGTTGGAAACCTACCTTAGGTGTTTTTGTTCAGACAACCAGCTTGAATGGGGCAGGTACCTACCTTTGGCTGAGTTTATCCTTAATAATAGGCATCATGAGTCTCTGGGTACGTCCCCCTTTTACTGTAACTTGGGGTTCCACCCCAGGTCCCCAGCCTTTCTTAAAGGTTGTGACGATATCCCGGGGGTCACTGAGACTACCAATCGGCTAAAGGAGGTATGGACTGGTATTCGTCGGCACCTCCAAAAAGCAGTTGACCAGCAGAAGGTTGCTGCTGATAAACACCAATCTCAGGGGGAGGTTTTAAGTGTTAGAGACCTGGTGTGGGTTTCTACTAAGAATCTCAAGCTTAAGGTTCACTGTATTAAGCTTGCCCCCAGGTTTATCGGTCCATACCCTATTCTGGAGGTAATCAATCGAGTTGCATTTAGAGTTAAACTCCCTGGGAATTTAAGGATCCATAAAGTATTCCACAGATTCCTCCTTAAAAAGGCTCGGGAGCCTTTGGTACCCCACACTCCACCTGGCCCTATTATGGTCGATGGTCAGGAGGAGTATGAAGTTGAACAGATTATTGATTCACGGAGGGTTCAAAATTCTGTTCAATACCTGGTCCACTGGAAAGGGTATGGGCCAGAGGAGAGGTCATGGGTTTCTAAAAAGCGTATCCATGCAGATAAATGGATTGCAGAATTTCATTCCAGATTTCTGGACAAACCGGGTGGTGAGAGCCCGGGAGTCTCTCCTCAAGGGAGGGGTACTGTCAGGTCTCCGGCCCCTCGGCGTGGCATCCCTTGCTCCTCGCTGGCCACAAGGGGCAGGGTGTCAACCCCAGGGTTCACATCCAGTATGGGTTTCGCGTTTCATGCGCGTGCGCCTCATTCTATGAGATGCACTACATGTCCTGGTATTGCTGGGAGACGGGACGAAGTCATTCTCAGCGCTGGCGCTAGACGCTTCAGCTTTGGTACTGGTGTTCTGCTGGTTATCGTGTACTGGTTTACGTTTTTGACCTTGTTCTTGTCTCTAGCTATAATACTGCATTTATCTCCCAGTACACCCTGGTAGTTTTTGTCCAACCGTGGTCGGTGTGCCCAGCCACCAGCCGCGTCGCTACTGGCACCTGGGAAGGGCTCTGCATAAGCCTGCAGGAAGCGGGTGAAGAGTACCCTGGCCCTCAAGGGTGTTCAGAGTGCGACAGCTTGTGCAAAGCGTGTCTGGTACACCGCATTTGCTGACCACCAGTTCGGCTTTAGTTCCCTAGCCTTACAAATGTCCAGGAGCAAGTCAAGAAAAATCTTTGAGTTTGGACCCTTCATGCCTGCGGGCCTCGATTCAGAACTGGAAGTCTTGGGATTTGTGTAAGTGGATGGCAGGGCGAATAACATAACAGGCCGTGACCAGGCTGTTTACCAGCGCCATGACCTGTCCTGTTCTCCCCATCACCCCCCTCTAAACAACACAAAAAATCACAGAAAACCTCAAGATTAAAATAGTGAATTATATATGCATAGATATATTTGGATCTTTGATACAGGGTGTATATTGGAGGTATTCATATCTATATTGTTTCCCATTTATTTATATTTGTAATTATATTTATATTTTCATTTTTATTCATTTATTTTTATTCTTATTATTTTTATGTATTTGTATATCGCATACTGTGTCCACCAAAGAATATTTAATCAATTACAATTAGTCTGTATCAGAGAAACACTTGATATTTGAGTATGTTTTATTTTTATTTTTTTACGTGTGAACTTAATAGATATAGTCCATTGTTTTTAGTTTTAGTATCATACTCTGGGTTAGTATATACAGTACAGACCAAAAGTTTGGACACACCTTCTCATTCAAAGAGGTTTCTGTATTTTCATGACTATGAAAATTGTAGATTCACACTGAAGGCATCAAAACTAGGAATTAACAAATGTGGAATTATATACTTAACAAAAAAGTGTGAAACAACTGTAAATATGTCTTATATTCTAGGTTCTTCAAAGTAGCCACCTTTTGCTTTGATTACTGCTTTGCACACTCTTGGCATTCTCTTGATAAACTTCAAGAGGTAGTGACCTGAAATGATTTTCACTTTACAGGTGTGCCCTGTCAGGTTTAATAAGTGGGATTTCTTGCCTTATAAATGGGGTTGGGACCATGAGTTGTGTTGGGCAGAAGTCAGGTGGATACACAGCTTATAGTCCTACTGAATAGACTGTTAGAATTTGTATTATAGCAAGAAAAAAGCAGCTAAGTAAAAAAAACGAGTGGCCATCATTACTTTAAGAAATGAAGGTCAGTCAGTCTGAAAAATTGGGAAAACTTTGAAAGTATCCCCAAGTGCAGTCGCAAAAACCATCAAGCGCTACAAAGAAACTGGCTGACATGAGGACCACCCCAGGAAAGGAAGACCAAGAGTCACCTGTGATGCGGAGGATAAGTTCATCCGAGTCAACCAGCCTCAGAAATCGCAGGTTAACAGCAGCTCAGATTAGAGACCAGGTCAATGCCACACAGAGTTCTAGCAGCAGACACATCTCTACAACAACTGTTAAGAGGAGACTGTGTGCAGCAGGCCTTCATGGTAAAATAGCTGCTAGGAAACTGCTGCTAAGGACAGGCAACAAGCAGAAGAGACTTGTTTGGGCTAAAGAACACAAGGAATGGACATTAGACCAGTGGAAATCTGTGCTTTGGTCTGATGAGTCCAAATTTGAGATCTTTGGTTCCAACCACCGTGTCTTTGTGCGATGCAGAAAAGGTGAACGGATGGACTCTACATGCCTGGTTCCCACCGTGAAGCATGGAGGAGGAGGTGTGATGGTGTGGGGGTGCTTTGCTGGTGACACTGTTGGGGATTTATTCAAAATTGAAGGCTTACTGAACCAGCATGGCTACCACAGCATCTTGAAGCGGCATGCTATTCCATCCGGTTTGCGTTTAGTTGGACCATCATTTATTTATCAACAGGACATTGACCCCAAACACACCTCCAGGCTGTGTAAGGGCTATTTGACCAAGAAGGAGAGTGATGGGGTGCTATGCCAGATGACCTGGCCTCCACAGTCACCAGACCTGAACCCAATCGAGATGGTTTGGGGTGAGCTGGACCGCAGAGTGAAGGCAAAAGGGCCAACAAGTGCTAAGCATCTCTGGGAACTCCTTCAAGACTGTTGCAATACCATTTCAGATGACTACCTCTTGAAGCTCATCAAGAGAATGCCAAGAGTGTGCAAAGCAGTAATCAAAGCAAAACGTGGCTACTTTGAAGAACCTAGAATATAAGACATATTTTCAGTTGTTTCACACTTTTTTGTTAAGTATATAATTCCACATGTGTTAATTCCTAGTTTTGATGCCTTCAGTGTGAATCTACAATTTTCATAGTCATGATAATACAGAAAACTCTTTGAATGAGAAGGTGTGTCCAAACTTTTGGTCTGTACTGTATGACTAAGAAATGATAATAATCATTTAAAGGGGTTGCCCAAGTTATGGAAAAAAAATATAGCACTGTAAATCTGATGGGCAGCAATATATAACTAAGTTCAGCAAGTTTTAGGCAAAAAAATCTATATTTCCTCATTTCCCTGGTTCTCTTCTGGCCTTTGTTTACATGCAGTAATAACAATCTCTGCCCCTCCCCCCCTTCTCTGCAAAGGCAGTGAATATAAGTGCTGTGAGTACATGTCTGCCTGCTGGGATACTCAGCAGCATGTTGTTTGTGTAGGGCTACAAGTCCCAGCTGTACAATGACACTGCTGATACACACAGGAAATTCTCCCTACCTGTTCTTGTACAATTCCTCTAGAGCTCCTTGCCCAGCATTTGTCTCCTCTCACTGCTGCAGCTACTATTTGTTGTAAAGCCTTGAGCCCTCAGTGTGTTCTGGCTGAAGGGGTTAATGTTTTATCTGAAGGAATCCAGGGAGAGAGCAGATAGCAGGAGCCTGGCAAAGAAAGGGGGCGTGGCCAGTGACGTCTCGTGTACAGACTGTTATCTGAACTCTGAGGCTTGTTAACGAAACATCACAGACCAGGGAGATAAGGTGACATCATAGGTCATGTGACCCTCAGTCAACTCTGAGAAACCAGCAGCTTTAGAAACACAAAGTATATGGGAAAGTTGTTATACCTGACAAGTTAGAAACATATAAAGAACAAAAAAATAACTCGGACAACCCCTTTAAGAAAGCACTGAGAGTACTGAATTGATTAAGTGAAATGGTGCACAGTGTGAACAACACATTGGTATCATTGACACGGTCCGGTCCAGATTTTTGCAAATACCCAAACATTCTATATAAGAATGACTAATGGTCCCATTTTAAGCACAACTATTTTTGCCATTGAAGAAAGAACAAGTTTCTGAAACGCGTCTGGTGACTGATAAGACAGCAAAATTGGCTTGAATACCAGTACATTCTGGGATCACTAAGCCAAACTTTGAAAACAAAGTATTTGAAGTCCGACGTAGGTAAGGGCAAAGTACGCATGCATGAAGATATCCTGGCCGGCAACCTCAGCCTAGAGGGATGAATGCAAGGGAACACCAAGACCGGTAAGCATGCCCAGAATGGCAATACACCAGGAGACTACTATAATATCTAGGTTCCCTGTTACCTACATTTGAAAACGCAACATTGCACTCCCGATAAAGATTTCCAATGGAGGATAGACTGTAGTGTAAACTGGTATTCAATATAACGTGCGATAAAGCACAACATCAAAAAGCGGATATTATAAAGTGGATTGTTTAAACCCAGCCATACACTGCAGGAATTAAGCCGCAAAGAACGTTGTTATAATTGACACATGTGAGAGCTCCGCATGTGATTTTAAGGGGACTGTGGCAGTGTTGATGAAATTTACAATAGTAGCATTTTATAGTATTTTATGTGTGATTAGGATTCATGAAATCTATGTTTAATTTTTAGATGGTTATTACATGTATTTACTGTGAGCAAAACAGATTTATTTTCACTGTAAAAATGACTAGAGAGGAATCTAATGTATTATCCTTCACATAGCTATATTGGCAGAAAAATAAAAATGTTCTTGATTTTGGAACGAAGCAACACAAAACAACAACAAAAAGAACTATAAAAACTACATAAATGTGCCATAATCATAATCGTATTGACCCACTAAATAAAGTTATCATATTACTTATACCACACAGTGACCACTGTAAAAATAAATTCCACAAAATAATGTTAAGGCTGAGTTTACTTCATCGTTTAGATTTCAATTCTTTTGATCCGTTAGAAGAAGAGAGAGGCAAAAAACAGGACCCTGTAAAAAAATAGATCCTGTTGCATCAGTTGTCATCCGTTTGAGCCATTTCCGTCCATCAGAATGAAAAAAAGTCCTACATGCATGAAGAATTTTTTTCCTCTCTTCTTCTGATGGATCAGAAGAACAAAAAGCTAAACGGTGATGTGGACTCAGCCTTAATAGTGCTCTCCACCTAAAAATAAAATATTAAAAGTTTTTTAATATATTATTTGTACACCAAAATGGTTCCTAAAAAAAAGCTACAACTTCTCCCGTAAAACCCAGTGTCTCATACAGCTAAATTGAAGAAAAAATAAACAGAGAGGAGGAGACATGTTACTGTTCTTTAAGATTAAAATTAGTTATGGGGTTAAAATACACTTCAGTCCTCTGAACTGTTCACCAACTAGATTTACTTCAGCCATAAATTCAAAATGTACAACAAAAAAGTGAAATTTTCAGGAAAGTTTTTCCAATTTTAATATGCGTTTTGAAGGGTTAAATCGATCCAGAAGTAACATGTGCATTATTCCTGATAAATGACTTAAAAAACGTTGTATTTTAAGTAAATAATGAAGAGTTAGAGTAAAAATTGTACCTCACTGACTTCACTAATGTGTATTTCCTGGACAGAAGAAAATATTTTATTCAGGCTACAGTACCATACAGGAGTCTGAAGACAGCTGCTGATCTTAGATTAATTATTCCCTCTACTTTGACAGTTGAAAATAAAAATGATTGGAGCTTATGACATAAGGATTTTCTCATACAGACACCTAAGATTGGTATAGATACATTGTCAACATCTCAGCATCACAGTGCAAAAAACTTATGGTGTCTTTTTCAGAGAAGTGTTTATTTCATATGGAAAATTAGATTTACAGCCTTTTCTGGTTGACATTAGTAATTCAGAATGGGTAATGGAATGGTTAGCATTTACAAAATGAAGTAGTGGCATTTTATGTACAGGTGTATCTACATTTAGAGGTGAGTGAAATGACTTGGAATTACATAATCACTGCAGTTTTCTTCAAAGTCTCTGTGGAAAACCTAATCACCCTGGGTCTATGAAACCCGATTATCACAGAGGATTGAGATGACGATAATAATGCTGTTAAAATGGTTTTGTTTGACAGCTGTGTATAAAAAAAATGGCAGTAAGAACAAAAAAATGATTGTAGGAAAAATCTAGATACAACCTATACAACTCCAGAAACAAAACTAAGTGACACCTAAACTAAAGATACTAAAGGTGGTACAAAAGTGGACTTGCTATAATTATTATTTATTATTATTAAAGCGCCATTCATTCCATGGTGCTGTACATATGAAAAATGGTATACATACATAATACAGACAATTGCAATAAGCATGAAAAAGATGAGTTACACACTGGTACAGAAGGACCGAGGGCTCTGTCCACGAGGGCTTACAATCTACAAACTAAACAATGTAACTAACCCACCCATAATAAAAGTACAGCAGTATTAAAAATGCTACAAACTCACAGCATGGTTACTTAGTTTTCCAAGACACTTTGAAACATGACATGCATCATGTGGAAAGGACCACTCACTTTTTGTTACCTTTTGATACCTACTGCTCTTCTCATAGCTTCCACTGATTTCAGTGAAAAGAGCCACTTGCAAGGGTTACCACCACTTTACAATTTATAGGGGTGGTGTCAGGATCCTGATATATTTTTTAATTAATCACTAGCTACTGTTTCACTCACTCAATTGTGTTGCACTTCTACTCTTCACCAATGGAGGCTGCTGTGTTTGCTCTCAGATTTGTCCTTAACAAAGATGGCCAATGTGTAATGATTGGTAGCCATCTTGTTTCCTGTTTGGGCTTACTTTTACCAATTCAATCATTGCTTGAGTATTGTGAGTTATTCCAGGCTCCTGCTCCTCAGAACCGTCTTATCCAGACTGTTTCTACTCCTTGATGTGTAACCACCTTTTGATCTACACTCCAAGCTGCACTATGGACAACATCTCTACAGTTCATAACTGCACCTGGCTTATTTCATCTGGCTAGTGAATTGCATCCATGTTTGCCAGTATCATAACAGGATACTCAAGCCATAACTATGGAATCCGGTAGCCAGATTGAATAAGCCAGGTGCAGTTATCAACTGTAGAGATGTTGTCCATAGTGCAGCTTTAAGTGTAGATCAAAAGGTAGTTACACAGCAAGGAGTAGAAACAGTCTGGGTACGATGATTTTGAGGAGTAGTAGACTGGAACAAGTCACAATACTCAAATAATGATTGAATTACCACATAAAAAGTAGACCCAAACAGGAATCAAGATGGCTTCCAATTAGCACACATCAGCAATCTTTGTTAAGAGCAAATCTGAGAGCAAACACAGCAGCCTCCAGTGGTGAAGAGTAGGAGTGCAATACTATAGTGCAGAGTGAGTGAAACAGCAGCCACCAGCGGTTAAATAGAAAAATACATCAGGATCCTGACAAGTAGCCTAAATGTCACCTACACTTAAGTATTTCCAGAGGTACAATCCATATCAGCCATTTATGACATAGGTTGGGGATATTCCATTAATATGTAAGATTTGTACCTGGCTGACCTCTTGCATGTGCACTTGGCAGCTGAAGGCATCTATATTGGTCCCCTGTTCATATGTGTCCGCATCGCTGATAAAAATTATGTTTTAATATATGTAAATGAGACTCTAGGAGCAATGGGGGCATTGTCATTGAAGAGAGAGCTGAGCCCATGGCTCCTAGAGACTCTTTTGTATATATTAAAACATAATTTTTCTCAGCATTGCAGATGCATATCAACATAGGACCAACACAGATGGCTTCAGCTGCCAAGCTCATCTGTAACAGGTCAGCCAGTTTCAGATATACAAATCTTCTGACAGATGCCCTTAAATAAAGATTCTCTTTTGTTATACAGTATATTGTAATATAGTGCAGTTTCTGCATGTTTGACATGCCACCTTTCTTTAGTTGTTTTACATCTCTAGTGTATTAACTACTAGAGTACAAACTGCAGTCTCTCAATTTCAGTCTTAAAGTGTTTTCATTAAAATGTACTTAACAAATGTACTAAATGTAGAGAAAAATCATAATAGTGAGTTTAAGTTTGCATATAAAATTTAGATTGAAGGCTACCATAAATTTGATTTTTGCCTGTTAACCAACAAAAACGGAAACCAAAAATGAGCTAATTTCTGAAATTGACTTCAGGTTGATTCTAATTAGAGATGAAGGAAGCTTTCAAAAATTTGATTCTGACGCTTTGCCGAACTTCTCCAAGAAATTAGCTTTGTTTTAAATTATGGAAAGGACCTTTGTATATGGATGAGCACACTCAATCTGGTATTGATATCTTATAAAAATACAGGAAATATAATATAAATAGTAATATAAATATTTATTGGTAGTGCATACGAACAAGGTGCTAAAATGCAATATATACTAGATAATCGATAGCTGGCCAGCAATAAACTGATAAAAGGCTGATAAAAAACTAAAAAATAAAAATATATATCATAGATATATATCAAAAATATCAAAAAAATATATAAATGTCTCTGTATTTTCCAGGAGTCTCTATTTTTTGTTTTGTTCCCTTTTGGATAACTGTATATATAAGATAGCGTTGGTAGGTGCAATATTTATCATACAGTCTTATCTTATTAATGATGCTCAGTCTTTGCAGATAACGTTATTTCAATATACTGGAATGTTTCACAACACAAATATATTTCTTAGATGCTGTTTTTGGTACATTACCCCTCTACCATGTCTCCATTGAAGAGCGATGTAGTAGTTGATACTGTGTTTCAGGGGCGATGAAACAGCTCCGTCCGTGCTCGGCCTTGATGCTCCTGGCTGTCAGCACGAGGACGCTGTTCTTCTATTAGAGCGGGAGCGCCGGTTCTTTGCGCGCGCTTCTCCACTTGGTACCCGTGCAGCAATGTCCACCGTGGCGTCCCAAAAACAGCATCTAAGAAATATATTTGTGTTGTGAAACATTCCAGTATATTGAAATAACGTTATCTGCAAAGACTGAGCATCATTAATAAGATAAGACTGTATGATAAATATTGCACCTACCAACGCTATCTTATATATACAGTTATCCAAAAGGGAACAAAACAAAAAATAGAGACTCCTGGAAAATACAGAGACATTTATATATTTTTTTATATTTTTGATATATATCTATGATATATATTTTTATTTTTTAGTTTTTTATCAGCCTTTTATCAGTTTATTGCTGGCCAGCTATCGATTATCTAGTATATATTGCATTTTAGCACCTTGTTCGTATGCACTACCAATAAATATTTATATTACTATTTATATTATATTTCCTGTATTTTTATAAGATATCAATACCAGATTGAGTGTGCTCATCCATATACAAAGGTCCTTTCCATTATATACACAAATAGGCTGTGGGTAAAGCCTGGATTTGAGCACCTCGTTATTCCATTGATCTCTGGTGGTGAGCCACTCACTTTTTTGAATTATTCAAGCCCTGTCCACTTTGTTTTAAATTAATTTGTCACAAAGCGCATTAAATCAGCTATATCTCGGCCTGCAGTTAAACTGCAGAGAGAGTGTATCTCGGTGTACATCCCTGTGCATTGCAGCAACATGCATAGCTAGTCCTTTCTAGTGGTGAAACAGTTACTGTGACAGGTAGGTTTCATATGGTATATAGAACAAGACAGGTTATTCACCCCAATTTGAGATTCAAGGTGTAATAGAATTGCTTATCTATTAACCTTTACTCTCTTCTATACCATCCATAATACAATCATAGTCACCCACCATTCTCACATGGATTGGCAGGAAAAATATACTAAACTCTCTGATTATACCAAAGGTGACAGGTGCTCCCAATTGCTTTGCCTAAAAAAATTCTTCCAACAGTTCAAAACATTTGTTCTAATTATATCTGGGACAAAGTCAAGCAATGCATATCACACATAATTCTCCAACTCCTATCTGACAAAGTCGGAATTGGCTTTCCATCTCTACATAAAACATACTGGGCTGTTCATCTAAGTAGAATTGTAGATTGGCTTAGACTTCTAAGCCACAAAGATTGTATTCACCTGGAGGAGGGCTGAACCAAATTCCGCCTGAGGCACTTAATACTCGCTCAGTCTCCTAAAATATTATCACCTTCAACTATTGGAGTACTACAATGAAAATATAGAAAGACAAGCATGTCAGTGATTTCTGCTCCAAATTCCCCTCACCATTAACTAGACTTTAAAGACTGTTTTTCACCAACTGATTCTAACTCTGGGAAAGTTTACACTGCACTTCAGAAAGTAAATATCCTCCCCACTGAACTCCTTGACCAGGAGGGCACCTTTCTCCCTGCCACTTAAATGGCAGATTTATTAAACATTCTTAAAATAGAGGAGAAACAGCACAAATATGTATGCAAACATATTTACCCTTATTTAAATTCAAATGGGGAGCAATGGCCATATTCCTGGTTTGAGCGACTCTGCACACAAACTAAAACATCATCTACAATCATTTCCACCATAAACAAACATTCTCTTTCCCTGGAAAACCCATCAATCCCTTAATTCATCAGAGAATTGGAAACGGAGTTACAAATTGTGTAACCACAAACATATTGTGCATGAAGATCCATGAAAACTCCTACAAAATCCTTTCAAGGTGGTATTTAACACTACTCAGGTTGAGTCAGATGTATGACCACACACTGCTGAAGATGCAAGCAAGTGAGGGGCTCTTTTTTACATGTCTGGTGAGAGTATGAGTCAATCAAACCTTTATGGCATCAGATCCTCAGGATTATTAATAAGATATGTAATACCTCCCTCTTGCTCAAATCAGATATAGCTTTGTTCTCACTCTGCCCCTCAGACATACCTGAGAAAACTAGATGCTTATTAACCACATGTTGGCACCAGCCAGGCTCTTAATCCCACTTCACTGGAAGTCTAGAGAGGATCCCTCAATCTTACACTGGTTAAACAAGATAAATCAGATTGCCAGGTTTAAATAAATTTCTCACTGGGAATTGAGTTCTTATCAAGCTTTCTCCCATATTTGGGCACCTTGGTCCCGCCACAGGGGACTTCTCTATGACTTCTGCCCCTCGCTCCCCTCCCTGCCCCTCGCTCCCCTCTAATCTTCATTGGTTTACACCTATACCCACTTTTTAAATAGACATTGATCACCACACACAACCATCCTAGTTGTCCCTTCTCAGATATTCCAATAAATCATTTTCTTTTTGCTCATCCAGGAAACAGTGACCCCCTCTCCTTCCCTCATCACCCCCCCCCAGCCTTCCTGCTCTTCTCTCTCTAGTTACCTGTTTCAAGTATTCTACTAGCTCTAGGGTAGAGATGAGCGAATCGATTCGTTGATTCGTATCAAATCTTGGACACGGTGGAGGCACTATACTTGCACTATATTGTTTGCACTGGATTGTTTGCACTAATGTTTTTACCTTTCAGCAACGTTTTAAAGTATATTGCCCATTGTGTGTATTTCTTTACAGGTACCGCAATGTGTCCTCATATTCACTTTATTGTATGGTGGAAGGTTGTACTATGCACTTAGCCGGATCGACAGCACCTTACTTGTTCTACCTCAAATATACATCCTGCCTCTGAGGGCGATTTCAGATGTGACCATTTACGCTGGATCTGACCCAGGGTCCGCAAGGTGTCGAAACGATGACGCAAGCCTCGGATCACCTGCTGGATCTCCTCCTTTTTATGCTGGTTCGGGTGGCGGTGTGTGCCATCGTAAATCATAATCCTGCCGGTCCATCAGCCGGACTATGTATTTCAGCTGTCCAGCAGAGCTAAATGATGAGGATCAACTGGATGCCATTTTCTAAAATTCGCTCTGCCTCTGAGGAGTGCACGCTGTGGCCTCTTGTCATACGTGCCTGCGCATTACGTAATTGCGTAGACAATAGTACTCTGAGGATTTGTAAGCTATTTGTACACTCATGCGTAAGTCTTCTAAGAAGTTGCGTACATTTTTTAAAAGAGTGTTCGTTATTAGTGCGCGAATGTTCGCTAATAGCACATAATGTATATTTTGTATGCAAATTAAACAAATCTATTTGTCGAATATACGAATCTTAGGAAAAGTTTGGCAAATGTTCGGCGAATAATTTTTTGAATGATTCGCTCATCTCTACTCTAGAGTGTAGAGACCTGTTATGATGAAATTTCCATAGCTCCGCTTACTTTGAGCATTGTAGCAAGTAATTTATGTACCAATTTGCATCATTTTTGGCCTTTATTCTGCCTTGATGACCTTATGCACTGACACCATGAGTTTATTTCCTCTGTTGTGCTGTTCATTCTACCTTACTTTGAAAACAATAAACAGATTTTGAAAAGATAAAATTCCTTATCTGTTAAATAAGGTGGACACCCCAATAACTGTATAATAAGACAGGTTATTCACCCTAATTTGATAATCAAGACCTAATGGAATTGCATATCTAGTATACAAGGTGTACACCTCAATAACAGTAGAATTAGACAGCTTATTCACCTCAAATTGAGAATCAAGGCCTAAAAGAATTGCTTATGTAATAAGCAATGCGGAAACCACAATTACAGTAAGACAAGACAGCTTATTCACCAACTTTTAGAGTCAAAGTGTACAGTAATAGAATTGTTTATCTATTAAGCAAGGTGGACACCCCAATAACAGTTAAAGGAGGCAGGTTATTCACCCCAATGTGGGAATCAGGGCCCAATAGAATTGTTTTGCTATTAATCACTGTGGACACTCTTGAATTAGATATCTCTGTGCCTTACACTGTGATTAATTCAAACTGCACTGTCTCCTATGGATCCCTTCAGTTTCAGATTACAGTCCCTGCACTATCCCTACACTGTCCCTTTCACACTGGATATTCAGTATTGTCTTTTTCTAAAGATCGTCAGCACTACTATCCCTAGAACAACAGTGTTTCCATATCTCTGCTCAGCTCACAGATCAGACAACTCAGGATGAGGCTTTTAAAGGGCTGTGACATCACAGGGTGATGGCTATCTTCGGAATGGCTGGCTGCATAGCATTCTAAGTGATCACACATTCCCGGGCTCCTACCCTTTCACTTTGTAACACATGCAGCCACCATTTTAGGAAAAATCTATTTGTTACAATGAAGTGCAAGGAAATTCGGATTAGTTGTGAATTTAATTTTTCCTAAACTTTTGCTCAAATTCCACTTCTGATACTTCAATTTGTTCAAAACTTATTCTATTGGGTCAGTCAGTACTTTTGATTCAAGTATGAATAATTGTTCAGATTCCCCTGAAAATTTGTGCATGAGAGTCTGTGATCTCCGAGTAGTATATACAACCTATGTTAATCTCTTTAAGGGAAAGCAGTAGTAATGTCAAAGTCATGGTTACAGGTATGGCTATGGGTAATCACGTTTTCAGTAGGTAACCAATATCTTGTTTAAAAAGACACTGCATTGTCAGATTGTTTCATGCTTTTAAAATAAAAAAAAATCTAAAAATGATCCCTTATTGGTAGCAGATACCTGCTAGTTTTTATGTGGTGGTTTCAGAAACAGCAATGACTTGTTCTGAACTAGTAGTCCAAAAATATTCCCCCTTAAAGGGTTATCCCATGGTTAATGTAAAAAATGAAAATCAGACATCATATAATACATGACTATCTCTAACAAAGCTAGAACTAGCCCTGTACCTCACATGGATCCAGATATCTCCCCATTCATTGCTCTGCTAGATTTTTATCAAGCTGGCAGCTCTCCCTATCACAGCTCACAAGGCAGTTGAAGGATAAAACTGAGCATGTGCGGCCTTCTCAGTGAGTAGGACAAAGAAATAAGAAAAAGAACAGGTGGTTCTACATATACATTTTGTTAAATAACTCAGTGACCATTCAAAATTTTTAATTACATGTAATTACAAAAGTATTCAGATCTAGGTGCTGGTTTGAAAACTGTAGAACATTTTTTGTGGGACAACCCCTTTAAATCGGGCAGATACCAACCCTTGCATATGAACACTTATACCTTATTCTGAACAAGGGGTTAAAAATTATCCAGTCTCTTAGGAGAAGCAGCATACTACAAAACCCGACAGACAAGACAGGAGATGTGTTGCTATGTAGGGGTAATAATAGCGATAGTAGTAGCGGTGGCAGCAGCAGCATATGATGGAACCTGACGGAGAAGGCAGGAGATATGCAGATTCTTAGGGCTTAGAAGCACCATTAGTAGCAGCAGAAGCAATGGGACACAGTATGGAACCTGATGGACAAGGCAGGAAATGTGCATCTGTGTAGGGGTAGTAATAGTGATAGTAGCAACTGCAGCAGCAGTTGTACAATATGTACTCTGACAGACAGGAAATCTGTGGCTCTGTAGGAGTAGTAGTAGCAATAAGGTTAGTAGTAGCTGTAGCAGCAGTACAGTATAGAAAATGATTAACAGACATACAGAAGCAGTGCCATCATTGGATGTGACATAGTCATTGTCAGCAAAGACAGATTTATTCATTGGCATCACCTGGAGATGTGTGAACGTTCTCACAGTTCCATGCCTGATTCATTTTCACAAATATAATGTTTTCTATATTTGTGGAGGACAATTTTGTCCTCATTGGTATGATGAAACCTCGTATCATGCTGAATACACTCTCTGACAGAACCAAGTGGCTGGAGATGACAATACTAGAGATGAGCAAGTAGTGAAATATTCGAAAGTTCGAAATTCGATTCAAATAGACCGTGAAATTCGACTATTCGACCGAATATCAAATCCCATTAAAGTCTATGGGAAAAAAATGCTCGCCACTTGGAAATCTCAATTCGACCACTTGGAGGTCACCAAGTCCACCCTGAAACCTCAGAAAAGGATGCCAACACTGCTGGAATGCAACTGGGACAGCAGGGGAAGCATGTCTGGGTGCATATAACGCGCCCAAGTCGCACTATTACGCCACTATCACAGCCTCTCAACAATACACTCCAAAGACAATGTAACCTCTCTGTAAAGTGAGACCATACAAGGAAACCTTCTTTCCTCTACATTGCCATGGACCCCAAGCCAAACTAGACAAAAAAGAAGATAAAATTCTGCACCCCTTAAAATCACGTTGCCTATGACAACCACAGATGGCATAGGCAAAGGGGAAAGCAAATAGACCCCACCCCTAATTGTCATTGTGTGTGTGTGTGAGATGTGGTCAGACATGTCTTCTTTAAAATGTAAAAACAACTCAAACACATGCAGAAGCCTTAAAATGCCCAAATTGTTGGCGCTTGAGATGTCAGTGACCCGACCTGGCCCAGTGTCATGTCTAGCAGGTAAAGCAGTGGGGATGTTGAGGGATGCGTAGGACCGCAAAAGGCAGGAAGAGGCCGTGGGCTGGCCAGAGGCTCATGGAGAAGGCAGGCTAGAGCCCGCAGGGCCGCATCTCTTCCCTATAACAGGCCCCCACACAAAGCTCTCCCATCGAGGGCTCTTAGGTCCTTGTTGTGAAAATATTTTAATGAGTGCGCAAAGTTAGCTTGAGGTGAGCCCTCGAAAAAATTATATGGAGGCCCAAGAGGTGAGACCTCTTAAAAATTGTATTAAGGCCCAAGAGGTGAGCCATAATAAAAATTGTTTGTAGGCCCAAGAGGTGAGACGTCTTAAAAATTGTGTGGAGGCTAAAGAGGTGAGACCTCTTAAAAATTATGTGGAGGCCCAAGAGGTGAGACCTCTTAAAAATTATGTGGAGGCCCAAGAGGTGAGACCTCTTAAAAATTATGTGGAGGCCCAAGAGGTGATACCTCTTAAAAATTATGTGGAGGCCCAAGAGGTGAGACCTCTTAAAAATTATGTGGAGGCCCAAGAGGTGAGACCTCTTAAAAATTATGTGGAGGCCCAAGAGGTGAGACCTCTTAAAAATTATGTGGCGGCCCAAGAGGATGAGACCTCTTAAAAATTTTGTGGAGGCCCAAGAGGTGAGACCTCTTAAAAATTATGTGGAGGCCCAAGAGGTGAGACCTCTTAAAAATTATGTGGAGGCCCAAGAGGTGAGACCTCGATAAAATTATGTGGAGGCCCAAGAGGTGAGACCTCTTAAAAATTATGTGGAGGCCCAAGAGGTGAGACCTCTTAAAAATTATGTGGCGGCCCAAGAGGTGAGACCTCTTAAAAATTATGTGGCGGCCCAAGAGGTGAGACCTCTTAAAAATTATGTGGAGGCCCAAGAGGTGAGACCTCTTAAAAATTTGTGGAGGCCCAAGCGGTGAGACCTCAATAAAATTATGTGGAGGCCCAAGAGGTGAGACCTCGATAAAATTATGTGGAGGCCCAAGAGGTGAGACCTCAATAAAATTATGTGGCGGCCCAAGAGGTGAGACCTCTTAAAAATTATGTGGCGGCCCAAGAGGTGAGACCTCTTAAAAATTTTGTGGAGGCCCAAGAGGTGAGCCATAAATATATAAATTTTTTTATTTACGGAGCAATTCTACGGCGGTTAAAGAGGAGGAGGAGGAGGTGGAGGAGGAATTGGCACTTCATACAGATGGCACTTCACTTTTGGCTGCTTTCCACTGTTGGAGAAGCAAAGTCCGGGTCAATCCACTTGCTGTTCATTTTGATTAGCGTCAGCCTGTCGGCACTGTCGGTTGACAGGCGGCTGCGCTTATCGGTTATAATGCCCCCGGCTGCGCTGAACACCCTTTCTGATAGCACGCTGGCGGCAGGGCAGGCAAGCACCTCCAAGGCGTACAGGGACAGTTCCAGCCACGTGTCCAACTTGGAGACCCAGTAAGTGTAGGACGCCGAGGGATCGGGGAGGACAGGGGTACGGTCTGCCAGGTACTCCCGCAACATCCGCCGATACTTGTCCCTCCTGCTGATAGCGGGCCCCGCAGTGATGGAAGTTGCACGAGGGGGTGCCATGAACGTGTCCCACACCTTGGAGAGTGTTCCCCTGGTGGCTGTGGGCCTGATCGATGTTGAGGGACTCTGGGAGACCCTCTCCTCTCTGCCGCCAGCGATGGTGGGTGGGAAAATCTCCATCATGTTCTGCACGAGTTCCCTCTGGTATTCCAGCAATCGATTCGTCCTCTCCTCTACCGGAATAAAAGAGGAGACGTTATCTTTATACCGGGGGTCCAGGATTGCGAAGACCCAGTACAGTTTGTTCTCCACTATCCGGACAACACGTGTGTCCCGGGAAAAGCAGCCCAGCATGAAGTCAGCCATGTGTGCCAGACTCTGAATAGGCATGACCTCACTGCCCCCACCAGAAGGATCACTTGCCATTTCCTCCTCTTCCTCTTCCGCCTCCTCTCCGCCCCATCCGCGCTGAACCAATGGGACGCACACAGCCTGACTGCTACCCTCGCCGCCAGCATCCTCCTCCTCTTCCACAGCCACCTCCACGTCGTCCTCCTCCTCCTCATCCTCCTCCTCCTCCTGCAACTGCCACCGTGAAGCAGACAAAAGTGTGGTCTGACTGTGTAGCTCCGTTGCGTCTCCTCCTACCCCCGTCTCCTCTGCGTGCAATGCGTTCTCCCTTATTGCGATGAGTGATTCTTTAAGGACGCATAGGAGCGGGATGGTTACGCTCACTATAGCGTCCTCGCTGCTGACCTTCTTGGTGGACTCCTCAAAGATACGCAGTACATCGCATATGTCTGCCATCCATGGCCACTCGTGGTTGGCAAACTGAGGGAGCTGAGTTGGAGGCACGCGTGGATTCATAATCTGGTACTCCATCAATGCTCTCTGCTGCTCACACACCCTGGCCAACATGGAATAGGTGGAATTCCAGCGAGTCGGCAGGTCGCACAACAGCCGATGTTCAGGCAAATGGAGGCGTTGCTGGAGTTTTTTTAAGCTAGCAGCAGCTACAGTTGACTTCCGAAAGTGAGCGCACAAGCGCCGCACTTTCACCAGTAGCTCTGCCAGGTTGGGGTAAGTCTTTAGAAATTTTTGGACTACCAGATTAAAAACGTGGGCCAGGCATGGTACGTGATTGAGTTCGGCAAGCTCCAGAGCCGCCACCAGGTTACGGCCGTTATCGCACACGACCATGCCTGGTCCTAGCTGCAGCGGCGACAGCCACATCTCCGTCTGCTGCAATATGGCGTCCCTCACCTCTGGGGCGCTGTGCTTCCTGTCGCCCAAGCTGATGAGCTTAAGCACCGCCTGCTGACGTCTCCCCGCGCCAGTGCTGCAACGCTTCCAGCTAGCGGCTGAGGGCGATGTTAAGGCAGAGGAGGAGGAGGAGGAGGGGGGTTTATCAGAACCCATGCTGGCAATCTTGGGCGGGGGTGGTAGGTAGGCCGTCTCTGTTTGCGACCCCGTCCCCGCTTCCACTACATTCACCCAGTGTGCCGTCAAAGAGATGTATCGTCCCTGGCCGCAAGCGCTTGTCCACGAGTCGGTGGTCAAGTGGACCTTTGCGCTGACTGCGTACCTCAGGGCCCGCCTGATGTTACGCGACACGTGCTGGTGCAGGGCGGGGACGGCACTCCGGGAAAAGTAGTGGCGGCTGGGGACGGAATAGCGAGGTGCGGCAGCCGCCATCAGGTCGCGGAAGGCCTGCGTCTCCACAAGCCTAAACGGCAACATCTCCAGGGCCAGCAGTTTGGAGATGTGGCAGTTTAAGGCTTGGGCTTGGGGGTGACTCGAGGCGTACTTCCGCCTGCGGTCGAACGCCTGCGAGATGGACAGTTGTTGGGACGAGGAGTGTGAAGGTGCAGGCGAAGAGGCGGGGGAAGGGGAGGCTGAAGGAGAAGGCCCCAAAGTAGCCGAGGCAGAGGCAGATGTGGAGGTGTCCTGGCTGGAGGTCTGGACCGCAGTGGCAGCACACAACAAAGGGGAAGAGGCAGTGGCAGCAAGACCGGGCGCAGGTTGTATTGCGTTTGCTCTCTCCCACTCAGCCCAGTGCTTGACTTCCAAGTGACGCCGCATGCCTGAGGTGGTCAGATTGCTCTTCTCAGAGCCCCTACTCAGTTTTGAGTGGCAGAGTGTGCAAACCGCGCTCAGTTTGTCATCCGCACAAACATTAAAAAATCTCCACACCACAGAAGTACGAGGCCTCGATGGGGGAGCTTCGCGCGACTGCCCGCTGCCGGGAACAGCTTCGGCCCTGCTGGCTGTGGCCTCACTTCTCTGTCTGGACTGTCCTCTGCCTGTGGACATCCCTCTGCCTGTGGACATCCCTCTGCCTCTGGACATCCCTCTGCCTCTTGCTGCCTTTTTCGGTGCTGCGCAGACCACCACCTCTCCACTGCTTTCCCCGCTGGACATCACCCCTGGCCAAGTGGGGTCGGTCATTTCGTCATCCACCACCTCCTCTTCCACTTCCTCACTCTGCTCCTCCTCCTGCCCACTGGACATTCCAACAGCCTCCCTTGATGGCAACTGCGTCTCATCATCATCATCGCTCATGATAACAGATGCTGGTTCAGGGTCCACATCAGCAGGAGATGGCGAATACTCAAGTGGTTGGGCATCACTACAAACAAATTCCTCTGCTAGCTCCTGGGATTCTTCCGGCACATCTGAAAAAGGACCCGAAAAGAGCTCCTGGGAGGGGTCAATGGTGGGATGACTCTGTTGGCCAGGTGTGGAGGAAGGAGGGTCAGAGTGAGACTGTGTGGATGACTGGCTGGTGGACAACTGTGTGGAAGCGCTATCGGCTATCCATTGCACCACCTGTTCAACCTGCTCAGGCCTCAACAGCGGTGTAACCCGCCCCCTGCTTAACTGTCCCATAAAGGCAGGGATTCTGGATGAGTGGGATCCTGGCTGACCCTCACCAGCACGCATTGTATCCCCACTGGCTTCAACAAGGCCACCAACAGCATTTCCGCGCCCCCGTCCTCGTCCACGTCCGATTCCGCTAGCCCCCCTCCGCATTTTATTTTTTTTTGGTTACAATATTTTGCCTTCACAGCCGTGTACTAACAGTTCAGACGGTGTGTATGAACACTACGTATATACAATTATTTTGCAAGAGAACGCAAAGTACAGGTGCCAATGAAAAGGCTTTTTTTTTTTATATTTCTAGGTACACAGCCGTGTACTAACAGATCAGACGGTGTGTATGAACACTACGTATATACAATTATTTTGCAAGAGAACGCAAAGTACAGGTGCCAATGAAAAGGCTTTTTTTTTAATATTTCTAGGTACACAGCCGTGTACTAACAGATCAGACGGTGTGTATGAACACTACGTATATACAATTATTTTGCAAGAGAACGCAAAGTACAGGTGCCAATGAAAAGGCTTTTTTTTTTATATTTCTAGGTACACAGCCGTGTACTAACAGATCAGACGGTGTGTATGAACACTACGTATATACAATTATTTTGCAAGAGAACGCAAAGTACAGGTGCCAATGAAAAGGCTTTTTTTTTTCTATATTTCTAGGTACACAGCCGTGTACTAACAGATCAGACGGTGTGTATGAACACTACGTATATACAATTATTTTGCAAGAGAACGCAAAGTACAGGTGCCAATGAAAAGGCTTTTTTTTTTTTATATTTCTAGGTACACAGCCGTGTACTAACAGATCAGACGGTGTGTATGAACACTACGTATATACAATTATTTTGCAAGAGAACGCAAAGTACAGGTGCCAATGAAAAGGCTTTTTTTTTATATATTTCTAGGTACACAGCCGTGTACTAACAGATCAGACGGTGTGTATGAACACTACGTATATACAATTATTTTGCAAGAGAACGCAAAGTACAGGTGCCAATGAAAAGGCTTTTTTTTTTTATATTTCTAGGTACACAGCCGTGTACTAACAGATCAGACGGTGTGTATGAACACTACGTATATACAATTATTTTGCAAGAGAACGCAAAGTACAGGTGCCAATGAAAAGGCTTTTTTTTTTCTATATTTCTAGGTACACAGCCGTGTACTAACAGATCAGACGGTGTGTATGAACACTACGTATATACAATTATTTTGCAAGAGAACGCAAAGTACAGGTGCCAATGAAAAGGCTTTTTTTTTAATATATTTCTAGGTACACAGCCGTGTACTAACAGATCAGACGGTGTGTATGAACACTACGTATATACAATTATTTTGCAAGAGAACGCAAAGTACAGGTGCCAATGAAAAGGCTTTTTTTTTATATATTTCTAGGTACACAGCCGTGTACTAACAGATCAGACGGTGTGTATGAACACTACGTATATACAATTATTTTGCAAGAGAACGCAAAGTACAGGTGCCAATGAAAAGGCTTTTTTTTTTTATATTTCTAGGTACACAGCCGTGTACTAACAGATCAGACGGTGTGTATGAACACTACGTATATACAATTATTTTGCAAGAGAACGCAAAGTACAGGTGCCAATGAAAAGGCTTTTTTTTTATATATTTCTAGGTACACAGCCGTGTACTAACAGATCAGACGGTGTGTATGAACACTACGTATATACAATTATTTTGCAAGAGAACGCAAAGTACAGGTGCCAATGAAAAGGCTTTTTTTTTAATATATTTCTAGGTACACAGCCGTGTACTAACAGATCAGACGGTGTGTATGAACACTACGTATATACAATTATTTTGCAAGAGAACGCAAAGTACAGGTGCCAATGAAAAGGCTTTTTTTTTTTATATTTCTAGGTACACAGCCGTGTACTAACAGATCAGACGGTGTGTATGAACACTACGTATATACAATTATTTTGCAAGAGAACGCAAAGTACAGGTGCCAATGAAAAGGCTTTTTTTTTTTATATTTCTAGGTACACAGCCGTGTACTAACAGATCAGACGGTGTGTATGAACACTACGTATATACAATTATTTTGCAAGAGAACGCAAAGTACAGGTGCCAATGAAAAGGCTTTTTTTTTTTATATTTCTAGGTACACAGCCGTGTACTAACAGATCAGACGGTGTGTATGAACACTACGTATATACAATTATTTTGCAAGAGAACGCAAAGTACAGGTGCCAATGAAAAGGCTTTTTTTTTTTTATATTTCTAGGTACACAGCCGTGTACTAACAGATCAGACGGTGTGTATGAACACTACGTATATACAATTATTTTGCAAGAGAACGCAAAGTACAGGTGCCAATGAAAAGGCTTTTTTTTTATATATTTCTAGGTACACAGCCGTGTACTAACAGATCAGACGGTGTGTATGAACACTACGTATATACAATTATTTTGCAAGAGAACGCAAAGTACAGGTGCCAATGAAAAGGCTTTTTTTTTATATATTTCTAGGTACACAGCCGTGTACTAACAGATCAGACGGTGTGTATGAACACTACGTATATACAATTATTTTGCAAGAGAACGCAAAGTACAGGTGCCAATGAAAAGGCTTTTTTTTTTTATATTTCTAGGTACACAGCCGTGTACTAACAGATCAGACGGTGTGTATGAACACTACGTATATACAATTATTTTGCAAGAGAACGCAAAGTACAGGTGCCAATGAAAAGGCTTTTTTTTTATATATTTCTAGGTACACAGCCGTGTACTAACAGATCAGACGGTGTGTATGAACACTACGTATATACAATTATTTTGCAAGAGAACGCAAAGTACAGGTGCCAATGAAAAGGCTTTTTTTTTTATATTTCTAGGTACACAGCCGTGTACTAACAGATCAGACGGTGTGTATGAACACTACGTATATACAATTATTTTGCAAGAGAACGCAAAGTACAGGTGCCAATGAAAAGGCTTTTTTTTTTATATTTCTAGGTACACAGCCGTGTACTAACAGATCAGACGGTGTGTATGAACACTACGTATATACAATTATTTTGCAAGAGAACGCAAAGTACAGGTGCCAATGAAAAGGCTTTTTTTTATATATTTCTAGGTACACAGCCGTGTACTAACAGATCAGACGGTGTGTATGAACACTACGTATATACAATTATTTTGCAAGAGAACGCAAAGTACAGGTGCCAATGAAAAGGCTTTTTTTTTTTATATTTCTAGGTACACAGCCGTGTACTAACAGATCAGACGGTGTGTATGAACACTACGTATATACAATTATTTTGCAAGAGAACGCAAAGTACAGGTGCCAATGAAAAGGCTTTTTTTTTTTATATTTCTAGGTACACAGCCGTGTACTAACAGATCAGACGGTGTGTATGAACACTACGTATATACAATTATTTTGCAAGAGAACGCAAAGTACAGGTGCCAATGAAAAGGCTTTTTTTTTTATATATTTCTAGGTACACAGCCGTGTACTAACAGATCAGACGGTGTGTATGAACACTACGTATATACAATTATTTTGCAAGAGAAC
The DNA here is from genome assembly GCA_900303285.1 of Rhinella marina. Classification (NCBI taxonomy): domain Eukaryota; kingdom Metazoa; phylum Chordata; class Amphibia; order Anura; family Bufonidae; genus Rhinella; species Rhinella marina. The sequence goes on from ONZH01029113.1 coordinate 55,956, forward strand.
GCAAAGTACAGGTGCCAATGAAAAGGCTTTTTTTTTTATATTTCTAGGTACACAGCCGTGTACTAACAGATCAGACGGTGTGTATGAACACTACGTATATACAATTATTTTGCAAGAGAACGCAAAGTACAGGTGCCAATGAAAAGGCTTTTTTTTTTATATATTTCTAGGTACACAGCCGTGTACTAACAGATCAGACGGTGTGTATGAACACTACGTATATACAATTATTTTGCAAGAGAACGCAAAGTACAGGTGCCAATGAAAAGGCTTTTTTTTTAATATATTTCTAGGTACACAGCCGTGTACTAACAGATCAGACGGTGTGTATGAACACTACGTATATACAATTATTTTGCAAGAGAACGCAAAGTACAGGTGCCAATGAAAAGGCTTTTTTTTTATATATTTCTAGGTACACAGCCGTGTACTAACAGATCAGACGGTGTGTATGAACACTACGTATATACAATTATTTTGCAAGAGAACGCAAAGTACAGGTGCCAATGAAAAGGCTTTTTTTTTAATATTTCTAGGTACACAGCCGTGTACTAACAGATCAGACGGTGTGTATGAACACTACGTATATACAATTATTTTGCAAGAGAACGCAAAGTACAGGTGCCAATGAAAAGGCTTTTTTTTTTTATATTTCTAGGTACACAGCCGTGTACTAACAGATCAGACGGTGTGTATGAACACTACGTATATACAATTATTTTGCAAGAGAACGCAAAGTACAGGTGCCAATGAAAAGGCTTTTTTTTTTATATTTCTAGGTACACAGCCGTGTACTAACAGATCAGACGGTGTGTATGAACACTACGTATATACAATTATTTTGCAAGAGAACGCAAAGTACAGGTGCCAATGAAAAGGCTTTTTTTTTTATATTTCTAGGTACACAGCCGTGTACTAACAGATCAGACGGTGTGTATGAACACTACGTATATACAATTATTTTGCAAGAGAACGCAAAGTACAGGTGCCAATGAAAAGGCTTTTTTTTTATATATTTCTAGGTACACAGCCGTGTACTAACAGATCAGACGGTGTGTATGAACACTACGTATATACAATTATTTTGCAAGAGAACGCAAAGTACAGGTGCCAATGAAAAGGCTTTTTTTTTTTATATTTCTAGGTACACAGCCGTGTACTAACAGATCAGACGGTGTGTATGAACACTACGTATATACAATTATTTTGCAAGAGAACGCAAAGTACAGGTGCCAATGAAAAGGCTTTTTTTTTTATATTTCTAGGTACACAGCCGTGTACTAACAGATCAGACGGTGTGTATGAACACTACGTATATACAATTATTTTGCAAGAGAACGCAAAGTACAGGTGCCAATGAAAAGGCTTTTTTTTTTATATTTCTAGGTACACAGCCGTGTACTAACAGATCAGACGGTGTGTATGAACACTACGTATATACAATTATTTTGCAAGAGAACGCAAAGTACAGGTGCCAATGAAAAGGCTTTTTTTTTATATATTTCTAGGTACACAGCCGTGTACTAACAGATCAGACGGTGTGTATGAACACTACGTATATACAATTATTTTGCAAGAGAACGCAAAGTACAGGTGCCAATGAAAAGGCTTTTTTTTTTTATATTTCTAGGTACACAGCCGTGTACTAACAGATCAGACGGTGTGTATGAACACTACGTATATACAATTATTTTGCAAGAGAACGCAAAGTACAGGTGCCAATGAAAAGGCTTTTTTTTTTATATTTCTAGGTACACAGCCGTGTACTAACAGATCAGACGGTGTGTATGAACACTACGTATATACAATTATTTTGCAAGAGAACGCAAAGTACAGGTGCCAATGAAAAGGCTTTTTTTTTTATATTTCTAGGTACACAGCCGTGTACTAACAGATCAGACGGTGTGTATGAACACTACGTATATACAATTATTTTGCAAGAGAACGCAAAGTACAGGTGCCAATGAAAAGGCTTTTTTTTTTATATTTCTAGGTACACAGCCGTGTACTAACAGATCAGACGGTGTGTATGAACACTACGTATATACAATTATTTTGCAAGAGAACGCAAAGTACAGGTGCCAATGAAAAGGCTTTTTTTTTTATATTTCTAGGTACACAGCCGTGTACTAACAGATCAGACGGTGTGTATGAACACTACGTATATACAATTATTTTGCAAGAGAACGCAAAGTACAGGTGCCAATGAAAAGGCTTTTTTTTTTATATTTCTAGGTACACAGCCGTGTACTAACAGATCAGACGGTGTGTATGAACACTACGTATATACAATTATTTTGCAAGAGAACGCAAAGTACAGGTGCCAATGAAAAGGCTTTTTTTTTATATATTTCTAGGTACACAGCCGTGTACTAACAGATCAGACGGTGTGTATGAACACTACGTATATACAATTATTTTGCAAGAGAACGCAAAGTACAGGTGCCAATGAAAAGGCTTTTTTTTTAATATATTTCTAGGTACACAGCCGTGTACTAACAGATCAGACGGTGTGTATGAACACTACGTATATACAATTATTTTGCAAGAGAACGCAAAGTACAGGTGCCAATGAAAAGGCTTTTTTTTTTTATATTTCTAGGTACACAGCCGTGTACTAACAGATCAGACGGTGTGTATGAACACTACGTATATACAATTATTTTGCAAGAGAACGCAAAGTACAGGTGCCAATGAAAAGGCTTTTTTTTTTTTTATATTTCTAGGTACACAGCCGTGTACTAACAGATCAGACGGTGTGTATGAACACTACGTATATACAATTATTTTGCAAGAGAACGCAAAGTACAGGTGCCAATGAAAAGGCTTTTTTTTTATATATTTCTAGGTACACAGCCGTGTACTAACAGATCAGACGGTGTGTATGAACACTACGTATATACAATTATTTTGCAAGAGAACGCAAAGTACAGGTGCCAATGAAAAGGCTTTTTTTTTTATATTTCTAGGTACACAGCCGTGTACTAACAGATCAGACGGTGTGTATGAACACTACGTATATACAATTATTTTGCAAGAGAACGCAAAGTACAGGTGCCAATGAAAAGGCTTTTTTTTTTATATATTTCTAGGTACACAGCCGTGTACTAACAGATCAGACGGTGTGTATGAACACTACGTATATACAATTATTTTGCAAGAGAACGCAAAGTACAGGTGCCAATGAAAAGGCTTTTTTTTTTATATTTCTAGGTACACAGCCGTGTACTAACAGATCAGACGGTGTGTATGAACACTACGTATATACAATTATTTTGCAAGAGAACGCAAAGTACAGGTGCCAATGAAAAGGCTTTTTTTTATATATTTCTAGGTACACAGCCGTGTACTAACAGATCAGACGGTGTGTATGAACACTACGTATATACAATTATTTTGCAAGAGAACGCAAAGTACAGGTGCCAATGAAAAGGCTTTTTTTTTAATATTTCTAGGTACACAGCCGTGTACAAACAGATCAGACGGTGTGTATGAACACTACGTATATACAATTATTTTGCAAGAGAACGCAAAGTACAGGTGCCAATGAAAAGGCTTTTTTTTTAATATTTCTAGGTACACAGCCGTGTACAAACAGATCAGACGGTGTGTATGAACACTACGTATATACAATTATTTTGCAAGAGAACGCAAAGTACAGGTGCCAATGAAAAGGCTTTTTTTTTTTTATATTTCTAGGTACACAGCCGTGTACAAACAGATCAGACGGTGTGTATGAACACTACGTATATACAATTATTTTGCAAGAGAACGCAAAGTACAGGTGCCAATGAAAAGGCTTTTTTTTTTATATTTCTAGGTACACAGCCGTGTACTAACAGATCAGACGGTGTGTATGAACACTACGTATATACAATTATTTTGCAAGAGAACGCAAAGTACAGGTGCCAATGAAAAGGCTTTTTTTTTTTATATTTCTAGTTACACAGCCGTGTACTAACAGATCAGACGGTGTGTATGAACACTACGTATATACAATTATTTTGCAAGAGAACGCAAAGTACAGGTGCCAATGAAAAGGCTTTTTTTTTTTTATATATTTCTAG
>ONZH01029114.1:0-58437 GCA_900303285.1 Rhinella marina
ACTTTCGAATATTTCACTACTCGCTCATCTCTAATGATTACATTCAAAAATTGAGATTTTACTGTGCAAGCCTTCTACAAGATCATTAATAAATATATTGAAGAGAATAGGGCCCAATACTAACCCCTGTGGTATCCCACTAGTGGCAGTGACCCAATCTGAGATTGTGCTGTTCATAACCAGCTGTTTTCTATCACTGAGCCAGTTATTTACCCAGTTATACATGTTTATCCCCATTCCAAACATTCTCATTTTAAGAACCTACCTTTTATGTAGCACAATATCAAGGAATATAACTTCCAACAACTCACTGCAGTTCAGTGTAGAACTTACCTCCTTATAAAAACTCATCACATTAATTTGACAAGACTGATCCCTCATATACCCATCGCAATATGGAGTTATACACTTCTTTTTATTAAGATGCTCCAGAATATCATATCTTACCTTCAATTTGTCCAAAATAGAGGGTTGAAGGCCTATAGTCTCCAGTTTCATTGTTTGACTCCATTTTGAATATTATCACCACTTTTGCAATATGCCAGTCCAGTGGATCAGATCCTATCATTATAGAATATTTAACTATTACAAATAAGAGTCTATCACACAAATTCCCTTATGGCTTGATCTTTAAGAGCTCCTGGATCTAGCAATGAATACATTATTTATATGACAAAAAAAGTTTTACATTTATCATGTTTTACAAGCTAAGCAATAGCAGCAGATACAACAACAAGAAGAGCATTGGTTACACCAAAAGGTAATTCCAGAAGCCATTTTATATATGTTCCCGCTGTTCAAACTGAAGAATCTACACTATGCTTTGATTTCTTAATAATTATGCAAGTCCATCTTTCAGTTTACCCTGAAATTTTGCCCCCCAAATATCATTCTGAACGTGTATTTTTTTTTTTTGTGCTGATGACATTTATTGTGTCACAGTTTATTCCTTATTTGCCTCTGCAATCCCAGTCAGGAAAAAAACTCTTCATATTCTTCATATTCTTCATGTTCTTCATATTCCATGTTTTACTGAAATAAGAAGACCTACTGCTGTTCCTTATAAAATGTTAAATGCACATTACAGATATAGCAAAACACGTCTTTAAAGTGATGAAAAAGAAATCTCTTCAATTCCATACGTCATTTGAAAGGAATAGCAAATTGTTTTGGTTTATTTATACTTTCATGTCTCTGTGAATATTTAGGATGGGATTAAAGGCAAGATGAGCCCACATACGGCCAAGTAACATCCATAAGAATGATCTCTACATTTTTTAGATCCCACAAAAAATCATGTTTTAAAGAAACTAGCATAACCTAGAAACTAGACATAGATATTACTAGTGTTGAGCGAATCGCAGTTAATGAAGAGGAATTTGATCTCAGATCGCTCTCTCAGAACATGCCAGGCAGTCCCCCCGTCCATTTCTTACAGTGTCTCTGTATATAATGTCATTGTATAATACTGTTGAGGGAGCCCTGATGGTAAAATCTTTTAGGCCTCATCCTGGTTGGGCCCCTTTTGAATTTAGGCCCCAAAGCAGCTACTTCCCCTATAGCTATGCCCCTGGGGTGATAGCATCAGTCGCAGAGACATACCAGAGCTGCCAGTGTCATCCAAGGGTTCAGGGTTCATGCGCATACACGCAACATATTTTTTTTCCGTGTCCGTTCATTTTTTTTTTTTTTTTTTAGCCTTTATGTGGAACCATTCACTTCAATAGGCCTGCAAAAAAAAGGAAATTACTATGTGTGCATTTAGTTTCTGAATATCCACTTAGCCGTTCCTCAAACAAGATAGAATATGTCCTATTCCTAGCTCACAGTCAATTTACATATAGTGTACTAAATCAAAACCCACGATTAATGTTATAGTCGCTAATTGGTAGTTAGCTGGCTGTAGTTAGCACAATGATGAGCATCCTGGTTGTTTTAATAATTATGTCCTATTCTTGTCCGAAAAAAAAAACAAATGTAATATGGACATCAACCGTAATTTTTCCGGATCCGTGTATTGTGAACACATACAATCCTGTGCATGAGTCCTGTTACTGTAAGTGTTTCACTACCACAGCGGACTAGCTATGCATGTTTCTGTATTGCACAGTGAGGTACACTGATATACACGCTCCCTGCAGCTGGGAAGTAGATGATTTTTTACGTGCTTTGTGACTAATAAATTCGGACCGAATCAAATTTTTGAAAACTTTGCTCATCTCTAGCTATTACATATGACACCTTAGAATATTTTAGCTTTAATGTACTGATTTTTTATTAAACCTGGAAGACTATATTACAGTATTTTAAAAATACTAATTTGCTAATGAAATATTATTAGGAGTGATCAGAGTTAGATGGAGTTACACTGTTACGTCGCCCGCTAGTTCCTGCCACTTCCCTGCTATTTCAGGGGACACAGGCCCATCTTCATTCACCCTGTCTCTTCATTGAACCTCACCTCCTTCTGCAGTACTGTAAGAGTTAATACTCTTCTTGTCTCTCTACTGCTGTTGCTAGGCTGGGTTCAATTGGCTTTTGCTATGTATGTATGTTCTGCTGTTTTTCATACTCCGTGCCTAAACAATTTAGGTTCCTAGCTTGCCAGTTTCTTGCTAAGGTGTTGATTTCTGTTATCTGCTTGTGTACCGAACTCTGCCTGTTTTCTGCATTCTGACCCTCTGCTGCCTGTTTACCATAATGAGCCTCTGCCGCCAGCACTAACTTCAGACCTAGTCCACATATTCTCATGTATTCTGACCTCAGCCTATTTCCGAATACAAGTTTGCCTGATCCTTCAGTGCTCCACAGCAGTGTCTCAAACTGGTTGGATGGCACAGTGGTTTGACACCCACTACTGTAACATACACATTTCCAGTGGTTGTCTTGCAGAACTGCAGACTACAGGCTGCTTCTCAAAGTAGCATAGTCAGTTAATGAGACACAGGTTATGAATGGTTCTAGTGGACATATAGATTGTGAATTCACTATCTGCAGGCAGTTATTTCAAGAGTAGGACTATCATATTGAGCACATTTTTGTAATAGATTGAATTCCATCTTTTCTCTTGTTATGAGAAAAAAGATGCTACCTATTTAAAGAGCATCTGTCAGCATTATCAACCCTGCTAACCTAGGCATACTGCCGCAGACAACGACCTTTCTCTTGCAGAAATCCAGTGTGTCATATTTGAGAAATTCATACTTTTATTTTAATGCTAATGAAGTGCTTGAAACGCCATGATGCAGGCCTAGCCGCTCTGACCACTGCTTCACCTCTTCCTTTCACCCCTTGCCACTCCCTATGCCTCACTGATTGACAGGGCCAGACATCTTCACTGTTCCAATCCCTGAGCCTGTGCCTATGAGTACATGTGCAGTTCAGATCTTAGGGTGGCACAATTGAATCAGATGCACTGCGCCAAAGCAGTGAACAGGTGTAGCTTGGGTACCTGCCAATTAGCCTTGAATCAGCTTTCTGCAGTATGAGTACACAAGAATGAAGAGAGCTGGTTAAAGAAAAGTGCTGTGGCTATAAATCTATGAGTTTATCTAGGAGATTGCTTTGTGCATCATACATTCTGTGGGTGGATGCATCTAAAAAGGTTAATGTCCAGTTTTGGTCATGATAAGCGTCCTACATGTGGAGTAGGATAACCTTTCATTGCTTTGGATTTTTAGCGGTCTGCAGTTTTATTCAGTACTACTAAAAATTAACTACTGTAAAATACTTAACCCTTTGGAAATTTTATCTATTAAAGCAATTGAAACAGATTGGCCCAATTAAAGTCCTGGGTTACAACAATAAAATGTATAGTCCTTTAGCACACTTCTATACAATAATGTGCATTATTAGCCTCATTAGATATTCATATATTCATAGATGTTTTTAATTAACAATATTAACTTCTAAGGAAAAAAGTGAGAGTATGTGCAAGTATGTTCAAATAACACAAATGATACAATGCATGCATCTTACTAAGCTTCATTATTAAGATGACACATCAGCAAATGGGCTTTTATGGGTTTCCTCATGGCAACTTCTGTTAGTACAGCAGCTCCCCAAGTGGTGAGTAAACTTATAGGGCTTTAGCTGCTGGCACCTCCAAGAAACAACCCCTTACAATCTCTACCAATATTTTTAACTATGTGTGAACTTCTTTTTGTTATGTTGGTGGCCCATACCCATCTCTGTTCCACTAGCTCTGGTGGGCATGGCCATGACATTTCCTACCAGCTAGCGCTCTCAGTGGGTCTGCAAGCTTCTACCCTCCTTCCAGTGGGCCCGACCATTGAAGTAGTTCTATCCTTCTGCCTGTAGGGCCTGTGCGCACCCTAATGTCCCCCAGGTCATGACTGGCCATTTTGAGGTACTTCTGGCACTTTCCCCTATGGGTGCCTAACCAATAGGTTCTAGTCTGCTAGTGTCCTGCAAAGGTGTACATTAGTCTACCCGTGTACTGACTTATTGTTACAGATAATGTACAACCACTCTACCTGATAACCTAAAAACACCAAAAGGAGGATTCTGGAATAAAAGGCAGCTGACCCAGACAGACTAGGAGCACATGCAGACTTTGGATAACTTTGGATCCCAGACATACCATAGAAGGCCAGTTCAACAGTAGCAAATGCAGGTACCAGGGCACACATGACAATAGCTACAGGAACCCAAGAACAGCAGATTGAATAGGCAATTTAAATTAAAGACAATAAAATATAGTACCAGCGCTGATTCTATAGTTAGTGCCTCGTTTTTTATCTACTGCCAATTATACTGCTAACATGCCGTCAGTAAATGTATATCTATATAAAAAAAATGTCTGAAATATTTACTATCATAGTATTCTACTTGCCATTACTGATCTTCATTTAAGGAATTTTGCTAGTCCTCCTCACTGTCAGTTACCAGTTCTCGTGGAGAAGCCTCGAAAGGTATTGTGGTCTCAGCTACATGCATCTGTAGCTGTGTGTGACGTCACACAGAAGGTTTCACTTGGGAAAACTTTCCGGCTTCTCAAGACCATGCAAGCCACTGGCTGGGGCTACACACACATTTTTGTATAGCTGTTGAGCTACTGTATGCTTTTTCTTTGTATACATGAACAATTTATTCCACTTCATTGTCAATTGTAATAGTCATGGTAGTCCCCTCAATGCATTACTCTCTGGTAATTGTAATCCAGGATTTTATATTAAGGCTTTGGCCCCACTGACAGCATGGCTACTATTTATAATGGAAGTCACGACACTGTCGAAGACCTGTCATACGTAGCATCAAAATGACGATCAATGACGATCAATGGACCTCACTGAATTATAATCAGTTCTGTTGGGGTCAAAAATAGTATGTTCAACTATTCTTGCTGTCAAAATTGGCAGAATACCTGCAGGAGGCCCACAATGACAGAGCTTTAGTGTTACTTTGGTTACAAAAATATGCTATTACTCCAAACTCCCAGATCAGTGAAGCAAAGTATTTACCAAGTGTCTCTGTATTTTATGTAGATTTTATCTTTAGAATTATGCAAATTGAGACTGAAGCACACACATTTCCTTTAAACACAGAAGATATCAACTATGCATTTGTAATTCTTTTTACCCCCAAATGAATTTTGTGATGGTTAAGTTAATCATACTTATTGCTTAAAAAAAAGACATTCTGCTGCACTGAAATATTAAGTCTTTATATTAAGAACACCTATCAAAAACATCTTCCAGTCATTAAATTGACAGATTTTCATCCCATCTAGAATTGCACAAAATTACATTGCTAATACATATTGCATGTGGTAATAAGGCCAGGTTTCTCACTAGATTTATTGAGACAGTGTTACAGTGTCAGAGCGAATCTTCCAACCTCCATATACTGTGTATATAATCTTTATGCTCTGTACAGCTCTAATTCAGGATTAACTTCATGGCTCATCTATTTAACAGATTACTTACACATTTGTTGTAAAGTCATTCTGAGTCATCCTAGTGGCACTTCGTTAAAGTTTTTCTTTGATTAAAGTACTCTATTTAGCTGAGCGGCTGTTACTGTAAGTGTTATAAAATGTGAAATACTGATAATAAGTTTACTTTGTAACTACAGTATGCAGCGTTATAGAAATAGGTGGCTCTTGTTTTTCATGGAACCCAGTAAGACCCCTGGACCAGATTTACTTCTGCAGTTCTGCCAGAATTCTGCTAGTACATATTTGCACCAGTGGGCAAATCGGTTAGTGATGAGCAAAGATAAAAAAAAACAAAAGATCAAAAATTTGATTTGGCTGCTTTGCCGAATTTCACAAAGAAGTTTGATTTGTTAAGAATTACTTTGCCACAAATCACATTCCATTGTACCTAGCAGGGGCAACAATGGGGAACGGCTATCACGCTGCCCCCCGTCATTGAACCTCTCAGATTCTGTGTTCATCGTTGCTCGCATCATCTGACATTAAAATGGAGGCCTTACAGGGGTTAATCAAGGTAAAAAAAAAAACAAAAAAAAAAAACATACCCATCTCATCCGTTTTTTCAAAGGAGAGGCAACTTGATTGAGAAAACCATCTGATATTTCACGTGGTGACCTGATGACTTCATCACGCTGACCGAGCACGGTGATGTCATCACTGATTATGTCACTGCACCTGGCAAGCCAGGTGATTTTGTGCGGTTTCTTCAGTCAAGAAGGGTGGGACAGCCTCTCCTCAAGCAAATTGATGATATGAGTGTGTGTTTTTTTAACCACCAATTCAGGAAAAATCAATTTGTTACAATGAAGTGTGAGGAAATTAGGCTTCAAGGTGAATTGAATTTTCCCTGAAATTTGGATCAAAGTCAATTTGTTTGACTTTGATTCGCTCAACAATAAAATCATTTTACTATTAGCTTGGCAAAACTAACAATTTTTTTCTTTTTCCAGACATTTTTCAAAAGTAAAGAGAGTGCAACTGTGTAAAATTGTTAAATGCACCAGATTAATTACTGCCGTCTTCCCCAGAGGTAGATTTAGTGCATCTTCTGATGGTCCCATCCCCATTTTTGCTGACTATATTTTAACAGCATTAGTAAATCTCCCCCACTGTTTTTTCATAAGACTTAAAAGAAATGTATCATCAGAGACTAATCTTTGTTTAAATCATGTTTTATATCAAACACATTTGAATTTTTTTTTTATATTTTGACATTGTATCAAAAAATATCTTATATGAAAAATATTAGTTATATGGTCAGTTATTTTGATCAGTTATCGTGAGCTAAAACCAGTGAGGGTCAAAAACACAGAACAGATGCAAATCAAATCATTAAACCTGATCTCTGAGTAGGCTTCACTGCTGGTTTTGGCTCACAATAACTGATAACTGACCAAATGATTGAAGTGTGACCTCAGTCTAATAACAGTGTGCCCTTTTCTGTTCCGTAGAGACTACTTTTCCGTAGTCATCTTAGGCCTTTGTAATTGAGGCACGCTGCACATCTCTAGGAGAAGCCCTGACCGGCAAATCCAGTGGGGGGGGCAGAGCAGTGTGCTTTTACTGTTGTATTTTATACACATTATACCATTGTAAATTTGAGTACAATAAATCCTCCTTATCTTTTATACTGGAAACAGTCTGCACTATCTATGATTAGATTATGGCAGATCTCTGAAAGTGAAGTGAGGAAGAGTGGCTTACTGGGAGTACTAGAAGCAGTTCTTTGTGCAGCATGAAATGGAGGAATATACATCTTGAAGGTCTACACTGGACTGGCTGCAGGAATCGTTGGGGAATCTGCAAGATATAGGAGTGGGAACAGCTTCTAATATCCATTTATAAGACCCTGGGCTATAAAAGTCTCTGGGGGGAATTTATCATTAGGAAAATATTTGAAGTCAGTTTTGCTTCTGTCTGTGTTGGAGTACTTTGTGCCACATTTATCAAACGTCACAGGTTGTTTGATAAATGTGGCTTGTCCTTAAACCTAACACTTCTGTCTAGAGAAGCTACTCCACTTTTCCTACTCCACCCTCCTCCTGGAGTGAGATTGCGACTATTTTGCGACTTTTTTAAAAAAGTCGCAATGATAAATCTGGAGTGAAACTCATTAACATGGCTAACCACACCCACTTTTCCACCCATATTACAAACTGGAGTGAGTTGTGTACACATGCAAAAAGTCGCAAAAAAATGCGCAAAAAAGTCGCAAAAGCCCTATCATGCGACTTTTTGAAGACAGAATTCTGGAGTGAAGGTGTGATAAATCAGGGCCTCTGTGTTTTGCACCTTACTTCTGAGTTCTTAATCTTGTTGGTTTTGAGTGATTGTGCATTGTGTCAGTACATCTGTAAGCTATATAGTATGAGGGCATCAGAAATTATCATTATCAGTGCATGGTTTGGGTGGCCCCATATACCTGGATACCCTAGCTGTGGTACTGGTAAGTCCACCCTGTTGTTATACCTATAAGTTTATGACACTGCCCAATTGAACATTTTGACTTGGCAATCATGGCTGACTACTGAACCTTTGGCCACAGTGCCTAGTGTTCACTATTTTATGGCTTATTAATATGGGTTCCTTGTAATAGGATGTTTTTTTCTTCATTGAGTTAGCCTAATGACCCTAGTTATTTCTAGTTGCAACATAGGACAGAGATTTGATTTACAAATTATGTAACAGTTTAATAAGCTGATGCAAATTGTAACTCACCTACAAATGAAAAAAAAAAAACTATATTCGATTTAATTTTACAGAGGTCATTTATAGGTGTATATTTCTGAAAATTGGTTGCAAGCAGAATCTCTTTGTATAAATTGGACACACATTTGAGAATAAAATGTCATAACCTTTGTTTCATGTTTTGTCAGTACACGATGTGCAATGTCTTTCTCAGTCTTGAATGCCTATTTGGTTCTTAGTGTCTATGCTTTACAGGTTAAACTAAAGCATTGTGATTACATTTGAATTCTGCACATACTGTACAATTTAATTTACATTTATTACATTCGAGTTTGCCTCTGGAGGAGCAGCTCATTGTGATATGGAAAGCACGTAACTAATAATTACTTTGCTGACTTAATAAATATGTCAAGAAAATCATATGCTCAGTTTTTTTTGCTATTCATTCGAACACTCATTGATAATGTTGTGCCCGGTGTTGCGTAATGACCGTCTGGTTCCTTGTAACTACTGAAGTTCAGTAGAAGACTGAAAACCCAAATATATACAGTAATTAATACAAGTTGTTGAAAACAATTACACATCCAATACTGTAATAATCAACTAAGGATACTTGTTAGAGCATTAACATCCATCAACTGCGGCCTTGCCGTGGCAAGATGTGCAGTTACCTTGCTCAGCTGTCAAACCAGACCAGATCAGGCCATATTTCTTAAAGTATACAGTGAAACCTCTACAAAAGTCTACTCTCTTATGAAGACTATATTTCCCAGCCGGGGAGTAGCTATAGGGGAAGCAGGGGAAGCGGTTGCTTTGGGGCCCAAACTCATAAGGGGCCCACCCAGAAGGAGAACTAAAAGATTTTATTGTCTGCACCCCCTCAACAGTGTTGAGGGGGTGCAGACAATACAATGACAATACAATGACACTGTAGGAAACGGATGGGGTCTCATTGAAAGAGTTATCTTGACTAGCCACAGGAGTGGGGGTTGCACAGGAGAAGAGGGTTGCGAAGAAGTTGCTGTGAGGGGGCCCCATTCAAAAATTTGCTGTGGGGCCCAGTCATTTCTAGTTACGCCACTGTTTCCCAGGACAGATTTTCAGTTCTATGATTTAACAGGCTGACCTGGATGGATGTATGTTGTTGTTTTTTTTTGTCTTACAAAAATGTTACTATATTTATTATACTGGATGGGTGTGATAAGAAAAGGCTGGGTCCCATAACAAATTTTTCAATGCTTGAACTTCCCCACAATCCTCCCCTTCTGCAGCTAGTCAAGACTGCCCACACTCACCATAAAAAACCCCACCCACTCAACCATATAAAAATATCAAAATAAAATGCGTACTGTTCCCTCATGACAATTGCCTGCTCACTAGCGGAGCAGACCACTGCTATTCAATGCATCGATCTCCTCCACAGCATGGGGAGGAGCGATCACTCTGCCAGTGTTTGTCCTCATGCTGTATACTGGTTTGCCACTGGCAGATCGCGATTAGACACCAAGATCTGCCGCCTGCAAACTATCATTTTTTAACATGTGAAAAGATTTGGATTGCCCGATGAACAAGCGTTTGCAGTAGTACACTGCAAGATGATTGCTAATGGGCATTGTTGGTTAGCAATCATCTGCTGAAAAATGGGCAGGCGTAATACAGGCTTAACTCAGATGTGTTCTTTAGAGCGATATTGGGGAAAAACATACTGTATATTGTCATGAAGAAAATAATTATAAATTGTAATTCCAATTAAGTACTTACAGATTTATTTGTAGCCTCCAGAATCTGATCATGAGTCTATATGAAGAACACCTATTAAAGAATAATCTGGTTGCATAATAAATCACAACCATGATGTAGCTGTAGTGCAAGCAGGGGAAGTGGCTGCTACGGGGCCAGAACTCAGAAGGGGCCCACTTGAGAGGAGGAGTGAAAGATTTTATTGTCAGGGCCATCACAAGAGTATTGTACAGCGACATTATATACAGTAAGTACAGTGACATGACATACAGTATATATACATGTAGGAAATGAACAGAGCAGCCGCCAAACCTGGTTGTTAGAGAGCAATCTTGACTAGCCACAGGAGTGAGAGTTGCATGGAAGGAGGGTGTTGTGAAAAAGTTGCTGGGGGAGGGGGTGTTGTTCAAGTATTTTCTGTGGGGCCCAGTCAGTTCTAGTTACTGATCACAACCGAAGCTTGTAATTACACAGTATAATTACTTAGTCCATTTGCTTCATTGGAAATGGGTTAATAAATATCTGAAATCTTAATCATGTGAGCACCACTAATTTGTGTCATGTTGTCTTTTGTAGCAGTACTGAAACGGACGATGAGCCACCATGTGAGGAGAAGATTGGCTACCATACCGACAGCTGCTCAGATCAGGATGTATCAGAGTTAGATACCCAAACTGAAGATACACTTTCAGAAGATGATCATGGGGCAAGAAAGAGCCAATCCTCAACATTAAACATGAAGGAGGAAATTTTCTCTACCAACTATAATGGTTCCACAAGAAAGTCCCTCACAACGTCCTCAAAGCAATATGGTTGCTCACCTGAGTCAACTTCCTCCCTATGTGAGCAGAATTTTGAGAACTCCAGCAAACCACCAATGGATCATTATCTTTATTAGCATTAGGATTTTGTGTGTTGAGAGTAAGGTACTTTAAAATATGGAAATTTTGTTTTGCTTATTGAAAATATTACTATTGTGCTGTGCCCTGCATACTCTGAGGTGTTTGGGAACACATACAGTACGGAGAATGAGAATGAAGGAAAGTTGATATTTTACACTTTGTGTTACAGATCCATAAAGAGAACACGTGTCCCCCAACAGGGCTGTACAAAGGGTCTTTGGCTCCAGTGCTGACATGTAAAAATGGTAGATAACTATTTGAGGGCCCACAGATAAACTGAATGGCCAGTATAAGCTAAGGACCTTTTTGTCATTGTTATTGAGTATATTTTCTTTGTCAAATATTTTATTGTATAGTACATGTAAAAATATTTTAACGTCCAAAGCACTTTATATAAGACAGAGAGAGAAATAATGTAAATGATAATGAGAGCAACAGACTGTTAGATTAAGATACAGACAGGTCAACAGACTGACAGATCAAAAAATTAGATAGATAGATAGATAGATAGATAGATAGATAGATAGATAGATAGTGGGGGCCCCATGCCAATAAATATGCGGCAACATGATGGATCACTGATAAGCACTGTTGCATTGCAGTGATGGGGTCCGGTTGAAATCCAACCAGTGGCAAAGTCCAATGTGTTTCCATCGCTGTCTAAGTGCTCTGGTTTTCTCCCAACCTTAGATTGTGAGACTCAATAGGGGCATGGACCTCAATCTCTGTACAACAGAGTATGTAAGTATATATATGTAAGAGTATATATACTGTTTTTGAAGAAGGATCCCCTGCTGTTTGTGTCCACAAGTGTATAGATCGATGGGAGGGATTTGTTAGGACTGACAGTTCTTATGGCAGTCTTTATAAGGTCTTTGCACCAGATACAGAAGTATATGCCCAATAGGAGCTAACATAGATTTCTGATATATATATATATATATACAGTATATTACACCAGTTCCCTGCAGCTTTTATACTCCAGAAAACTTTGAGAAGTATTAATAAATTCTCCCCATCATTTTTACATGTGATGTATGAAAACGTACAATCAGTATTAGTGTTTTTTTGTTTGTATACTGAATAATACATTTGTTAAGAACAGGGTACGAGCAGTTGCAGTTGAAGAAACTGCAACCAGTACATACTGTAAAAGTTGTCTGTAGGTCGTGTTCACTGCTGCAAACTAGTGTCCTAAGTCAGTAAAAAATGATTACACGTGTTAACAAATGGTCAGTTTTGTACATTATAGGTTGATTTTAAATAAATAAAAATTGAATGTGATATATGTGAATTAATCAACATTTCTGATATTCATGATTCTGCTCAGAAAGTGCACCTAGACCACATTAAAGAGGACCTTTCACCACTCCTGAAATGCCTATTTTAATAGCTTCTTGCATTCCCCATGTAATAACAATTCTGGAGCATCTATTATGTCTGTATGTTGTGTCATTCCTTTATTATTTCTACTAGAATTTATATATGAATTGCTATTGGCCTTCAGTAAGGCTACAGAGGGGTGGTAGCCAGTTGGGGGGGTGTACCTGCACAGACTGACAATGGCAGCACTTACTGGATAGAGTGAGCCTATACAGGTACACTTCTCCCCCCCCCCACCAATTTGTTACCTCCCCTCTGTACCATTACTGAAGGCTAATAGAAATTCATTCCTAACTTCTAGTAGAAATAATAAAGGAATGGCACAACATAGAGACATAAGAATAGATGTTCCAAAATTGCTATTATATGGGGATTGCATGAAGATATTAAAACAGGCATGTCAGGAGAGGGGACAGGTCATCTTTAAAGGGGTTGTCCAAGTTATTTTTTTGTCCTTTGTATGTTTCTAACTTGTCAAATACAACAGCTTTTCCATACACTTTCTGCTTCTAAACTTGCTGGTTTATCAGATTTCACTCAGGGTCACATGACCTGTGATGTCAGCTTGCCTCCCTACTAATCTTGTATTCGTGCACCAAGAGATAACAGCCTATACACGAGACATCACTGTGCTGGCCACACACCCCTGCTCTGCTGGGCTGCTATCTGCTCTCTCCTTGTATTCTTTCAGATAAAACATTAACCCCTTCAGCCAGAACACACTGAAGGCTTTACAACAGCAGCTGCAGATGTAAAGAGACACAGGATCTGCCCTCCTCACCCTACAGACACAGAGCTGATACTGGAGCTGATCTGGAAGAGATGCAAAGTATTGTGTTGTACAAGAAGGGTAGGGGGAAGATCCTGTGTGTATCAGCAGTGTCATTCTACAGCTGGGACTTGTAGTCCTACGCATACAACATGCTGCTGAGTATTCCTGCAGACATATCACTCAGGGCAGCACTTGTATTCACTGCCTTTGCAGAGCAGGGGGGGGGGGCAGAGATTGTTATTACTGCATGTAAACAAAGGCCAGAAGAGAACCAGGAAAATGAGGAAATATATATATTTTTTTTTTGCCTAAAACTTGCTTAACTTAGTTATATATTGCTGCCCATCAAATTTACAGTACTATATATTTTTTTTCATAACTCAGACAACCCCTTTAAGGGTCTGTTCTCATCTGCCTCAGAGGCTCTGCTAAAAGCCTCTATTGCTTTCTACATTGCTTTTGGTGTTAAAAATAGAATAGCGTGCAACATTATTTTGACAGACACCATGAATGAATCCAGAAGAACCCATTTTAAGACTATGGGTTCTGTTGGATATCACTGGTCTGTTGTGCAATGAATCAGGCACTGTGTGGTCTTTCTGTTTAACCACAGAAACCATGACGTATGTGATGATGTGGCCGAGCCTAAGCATGTTCTTTTGAGCAATGTTCTTTATGGCTTTGATTTTCTTCTTTTAAAAGTGCACTACTAATTTTGTATGCCAGGGCTCTCTTTGTGCGTTAGAGATATCTTGTTATCACTACTGTCCATGTCTTTTCTTCTTTCTTGTGGGGTGTTATGTGGGAGGGGATATATAATTCTCTGAAGAAACTAAGAACTTACACCATATAAACTTTATTACAGTATTGTACCACAAGATTATATACAAGGGCATAACTATAGTTCATAGGGCCCCATAGCAAAGTAAGATGGGGCCCCCAACACTTAGTATAAGAAAATTAAAATAGCAATGCACCTTGATAATCAACACTGTGCGAATTATCAGTTGTGTAAAATAAATACCTTGAAACGGACATACAGAAGTGTCTACACTTACCTTTGAAGGACTCCAAATTCTTATGAAACAAATTCAATACAATATAGTGATATACTTGGAAAAGCCTTGACAGGCAGCAATATGCATCATAAACACTGGGTGGCCACTCATAGACTGACCTAGCATAGATATCTTGTGACAGAATATCATGAAATCATTAAAAAAAAAAATCTCAAAATTTGTTAAGGAAAGTTAAGGAAGGATACATCGGTATGCATTTCAGGATTCACACAGGGTTGTAAAGGCTAAGGCTAGGGCTACACGATGACATGTGTCACGCGACACATTGTGCACAACTACACTCACGACAAACATGCTCTTTTTTTCTTTCTTTTTTTAGAGAGGCTCTTTTATTTTTATTGAGGTGAATTTTATTTTTATTGAGGTGAATTGCGACATGCGACATGCTGCGATTGCGACACGACAGTTGCAGAAAAACCCATCCTGGATGGACTTTTCTGCGACTGTCGCGTCGCAGTCGCAGCATGCCGCATGTCGCAGTGCGACACCATAGACTTCCATTATAAAAATTGTTGCGCGACATTGGTGCGACACAATGTCTCGCGACAAATGTCGTCGTGTAGCCCTAGCCTAAATGTAAAAGCACAAATTTATAGCTATTGTTTATGTTACTAACCAGATTTTTAAAGAAATGTGCAATAACATGAAAATGATAATAAAATAAATATATTGTAAAACAAATGTACTTCCTTATGTTGTCAATTATTATTTTTTGAAAAAAAAATCTTTTATTTTATTCATTAAGGCCCCCTTCACACATGAATTGGATCTGGCTTTGTTTTTGCCACAAAAAAGAAATGTGTAAAACCACATGCTTTTTTTGCATGCTGCCCCCATTTTTATGGCTTTTTTGTGCCATTTTTTTAAATGTGAATTTCATTTTTTTTCTTAGACAATTTTTTTCCCCAACAGAAGGGTACTGGAAAATGCCAGAAAAAAAAGCTATTGCTATAAGATGATATGCTGTTTTTTTTTTTTTTTTTTTTTTTTTTTTTTAACATCATGAACATAAAACAATTCACCTCAATAAAAATAAAAGAGCCTCTCTAAAAAAAGAAAAAAAAAAGCATGTTTATCCACTGTTTCAAAATTCGCAGACTTGCAATTAACACCTGGAGGTGCCAAGACACATCAAAAAAACACAAATATAATTAGAAATGTGATTAGAAAAAACTTACACCACCACAAATGCCACCTTACACCACTTACACAAAACTTAGACCACCACCCAAATGCCACCTCACTGAATGACCAAAGCATACTGTTTAGGTATTGTAAGTTGTTACACTGACAGTTCACCGGTACCATTTACTGTCCACACCCGCCTAGGCTGATTTTGGGAGCAATTTAGGTCCATCCCCTGGTATGGCTATACGCTAGTGCCATTGCACGGTGCATCCTTGTGGTGTGAATTGTGCCTATATGCTTGTACTCTCACTCAGTTCTTTTGGCCTCATGCACATGACCGTTGTTTGGGTCCGCATCCGTGTGCTGTCCGCATCCGTTGCTCTGTTCTGTGGCCCCCCCAAAAAAATAGAACATGCCCTATTCTTGTCCGTTTTGCGGACAAGAATAGGCATTTCTGTAATAGGTAGCCCATTCCGTTCCGCAAATTGCGGAACGCACACGGGCAGCGTCCATGTTTTGCATATCCGCAATTTGCGGACCGCAAAACATGGCACGGTCGTGTGCATTCACATGTCAGTGTTTTGGTCAGTGATTTCCATCAATGTTTGTGAGCCAAAACCAGGATTGGAGCCTTCACAGACATAAGGGAGAGATCTGAACCTGTTCTGTGTTTAGAGTCACACCTGGTTTTGGCTGACTAAACACTGACTGTGTGAATGAGCCATTAATATTTCCCCTTTCTGTGTATGTCTGCATCTGTTCAACTAATGAATTTGACTAATGAGTCTGCTATTTATTCCTGAGTTTTTGCATCAGTTTGGTGGTTGTCTCTTGAAATCTATGACCTACCCTGGTTCTGCAGTCATGTCTATCTGTCTGCCGGCTTCAGTGGATATTCGGGAAACCACTTTATCTGAATTGTGTCCTGTAGCAGCAGAGTGAGCGTCTTGTGCTTCTTTCTGCTAGGATGTGTTGACCACTGCACCTGAGTAACCACTATTTACCGTTGGGTTCCTGAAATCCATCTTGCCAGGTTCTGCTATGTCTAAACAATGTCCAAGTTCCTGCAGGCAATTTCTAAAGTGTTCGTGTCCAAATTCCTGAAGTCTATGGGTAAGATTTATCAAACTGGTGTAAAGTAGAACTGGCTTAGTTGCCCATAGCAACCAATCAGATTCCACCTTTCATTTTTCACAGCTCCATTGGAAAAAGAAAGGTGGAGTCTGATTGGTTGCTATGAGCAACTAGGCCAGTTCTACTTTACACCAGTTTGATAAATCTCCCCCTATATGTCTAGCTCTTGGAAATTCTGTGTCTGCTTGCCAGTTTGCAGCTCTTTCCAAGTGTGATTGGGTTCCTGCAGCTCTTATTGAGTGTGTTCAGGTTCCTGCAGCAGCTACCAAGTGTGAATGGGTTCTTGAGTCTGTTGCATGGGTTCCTCATCTGCTAGTCTGCCAGTGCTCTGTGTTTTGTGCCATGTCTGTGTCTCTGTTTTCACCAGTGTCTTTGAGCTGTATAGGGACCATCCTAAAAGTAGTGGTCTGGTCGCTAATCTGCAGCAAAGTCCACATCCCTGTACAGGTGTTAAAGGGTGAATACTGGGGAGGTTCCAGAAAAACACCCTTAGGCCCCTTTCACACGAGCGCGTTTTCCACAAGGTTGCCATGCCTGAAGTGAACGCACTGAATCCTGAACCATTCATTTCAATGGGTCTGTGCACATGAGCATTTTTTTTTCATACATCTATTCTGCGTTGCGTGAGAATCGCTGCATGTACTGTATTCTGCGTTTTTCAGCCCTGGTCCTATAGAAGTAAATGGGGCTTCAGTAAAAAACACATTGCATCCTGATGTAGTCCGGGTGCCGTGCGTTTTTTACTGATGGTTGCTAGGAGATGTTGTTTGTAAACCTTTAGTTTATTTTCACACACACACGTGAAAAACACATCAAAACTGATTGCATCCACATGAAAACACTGAAACACTGAACGCAAATGCAGACAAAAGTGACTGAACTTGCTTGCAAAATGGTGTGAGTTTCACTGAAAACACCCTGAACGCATCCTGACACAATCTGTATTGTTTGTGTGAAAGAGGCCTTAGGGTTTGGCCTAATGTCAAACTAGTTACATAAGGACTGTATTTGAACATCCAAATAGGACAAAAACCCCTAGGGATGAGTGAATTTCATATTTTGAAGTTCGCTTTCGTTTCAGGTTGTGGTATAAGCAGGTTACCACGGACCATAACGAAATTCCGGATCTGTTATGCAGGCCATAGACTTCTATTATGACGGAATGAATAATGTAATACCTCTAAAGGCATTCCGTTATACATTCTGTCATGGAATTGCGTTATGGTCCATGGTAATGGAATCCATAACGCAATTCCACAACCCGAACCGAAAACGAACTTCAAAATATGAAATTCGCTCATCCCTAACCCAGAGTATAAGCCTATACCGACAAGCAGGTGATACAGAGAGAGTAACCAAATAGGTCCTACCCTATCATATAATTTTCTTGTGGTGTCCCGAATAGATGGCTACCTGATAGAATGTTAGGTCTTAGAGGATAAGTAACATATTTTTAACCTAATGTACCCTGTTGGGGGACTATCATAACCCTCTGATGCAGTACCGCAGACTAGCTCTATTTTATGCTCAACAGTGTGGGGACTTCATGGTTACAGTAGGTCTCTGAGGATTATAATTATAGATGACCGAAGTTTACAAAACTTCAAATCGGATGCTTTGACAAATTTCACAAAGAAATTCACTTTGTGACGAATTACTTTGTCATGAAGCACATTTCTTTGTAAGTAGCATGCGCAATGATGGGGAACGGCTATTGTCCCGCCTCGTCACCCCTCAGATGCCGTGTTCATCGTTGATTGCGCCATCTAAGATTTAAAAAATTAGGGCTTTCAGGGGTTAATCGGTTAAAAAAAACAAAAACAAACTCACCTAATCCATTTTAGCATGAAGAGGCCGCCACAGCCATAATGGTTGAAGACCCCACACAAAATCTCTACACTAGATTTTGCGTAGGATCTTCATGATTTTTCTTTTACCCCCATTTTAGGCAAAATTGATTAATTACCACGAAGCACGAGGAAATTCAGCTTCATGGTGAATCAAATTTTCCATGAAATTCGGATCAAAGTCAACTTTGGATACTTCGATTTGCTCAACACTATTTATAATAGTCCTTGCATCCTGTCAGCCACCTCTTCAGGACACCACAGGTAAATTATAGGATGCAGAAGGACCCAACTAGTTGTTTTCTATATATTTTTGATTGATGGTTGTCTCCGCACACTCTGTGTTTGTGGTTTGTTTGGAGTGGTTTTACTATTCACCTCCTGTTAATCAGACGAGTGGGGACACCATGGAGAACAACTGATTCTATATTGCATGAGTTGATCAGCTATTTTATATCACTATTTTTAATGTTAGTTTTTAAATGGTTCCGCCTTTTAACTTGCTTTTGAATAATGTTGTGGACATCATGGTGAATATCTTTATTGAGTTGAATAACTACTAACAAAACCAGTCAACCTTCATTAGGCCTCATGTACACGGCTGTTGCTCGGCCGTGCCCGTATTGTGGCCCGCAACATTGTGGACAGATCACAGACCTATTCAAGTTGAATGGGTCTGGATCCATCTGCTGCAGCCACACGGATGTTGCTGTGCATTGGGGACTGTAAATTGTGGTCTCCAATGCATGGGATGGCTGAGCAATGGCCGTGTCATTGTTCAGTCGTTTAATAAAATGATTAAGAAAAAAGCTGCTGACAATGCTTGAAAAAAGATAAAAAAAAGTGTACTCACCGGCCCTCTGCCATTTCGGTTCTTACATTTCCCAGGTCCCTGACTGGTCTCTACATGTGACCTCTGCAGTGTCACATGTCCATAGTGAGAGGGACCAGAAGATAGAGATAATGGACTGATGTGGTGAGAGTTACTTCTTTATTAAAAATCATTTTAAATGTCTGGACAACCCCTTGAAAAATGAACATCTTGGTCTTGTTAGTTGCATGTGGCAAGATCACTATTTTATTATTATCTGGTATGAATATGATCAAATTCATAATATAATTTAATTTGCCTCTGCAACAACCACTGCTCTCTTATATCTCAGGGGGCTTGTCCCCAGAAAAAAAAGAACCAAGATTTAGCTGAAACCTTTTTAACCTCTATTATACGCACTTGTTTTTCTCGTATATAAAATTTATAACTGCTATTATTAATTTGCTTTTAAGCACCTCTGACTAAGCCTCTCATGGGAACAGAGGCACCTATTTGGTAATACCTGTGCGTCCATGTACCCTGTGAAATCCTTTAATTCGATTTTGATATTTAAATCAGCAATCACACTCATTCCCCACGGTGTATTCCATGCTGACTGAACTGATCTTATTGTAAGGAGCAAAAGGAAAAACACACGGCAGCTGTCTGAAGAGAGAATCATCTGTGCCAAATCAGAGGTTTAGAAATGTTCACTGATAACCTCCCTGTACTTCTCAGCTTGTACCAGGAAGCATGCGGTACTGTATCAGACATAATAAACCTGCAAGCCATTAATACTTTTCAATTCCGTCTTCCTTTTTACTGCAGTTACTTCTCCCAGACAGCCTGTAGAGGTCAGAAAAGGTCCTTTATATTAAAGCTGGTGAAATTATTTGCATTCTCAGCAAGCAGGATTAATTAAGAACCACATTCTCCTCCCAGGTACAAAATGTCAGACATTAATACAAAGCACAGCAGTAAACTCCTATAGCGTGTGATTGTTTATTTTTTCACTTTTATGTTTGAATTTTTTTACATCTTTCAGACCTTGGATATAAAAAAAAATATTAAGGTCTCAAAAGCACGGCTTAGCTGAATGCATGGAATCTGTATAGTGGCACACTGAGTCCGTACAGGTCTATATTATTGACTCATGTTCACGTAACGTGCCGCTATATGGTACCTCCAAGTGGCACTGTTATTTCTGTAATGCATCATATATTGGAGCAAGCTTTCTCTGCCTCAATATAAAATCAAAAGGTACAGTAGGGGCTTACTGCAGACTGCGGGCACTCTATTACAGATCTGCAGAACACACTGATCTATAATATGGTCTTGAGAATAGTTCAAAACCATAATAGTTCAAAACCATAACTGGATGTCACATACCTTCATAAAGTATTCATTATATATGGCGAGAAATCTTCAGGGAAGATTTATGAAATTGCCAAACTGGGTATGTCATCAGCATGGCTTTCAATGTGAAACATCATCATGACAAATTCTTTATTTACTGATGACATTTTGCTCAGTGTCAAACCTTTTGAATTATCTGAATTACTTTAGACTTGCTTCATGCTTAGTTTATGTTTAGCATTTTTTGGGCTGGTAAAAACATCATGGGGGGAATTTACCATAAACTGCCTTGTCATCATTTAAGTTCCAGCAGTCAGTGCACCTAAACTGAAATCTACACCAGCCCCTAGATGCTGTACACTTCAGACTTGTTCTACATCATAAAACCGGTGTGGGGAAAAAGATTTTCCCCACGTTTTTTTTAAACATTTTTAGCATTTATTTCACATGTTTTTGCTGCATTGTTTTTTTGGTTTTTTTACTTCTATAGAAATTTCATTGGGGAAAATACTTGAAATGAACAAATGGTTAAAATGTGCCTAGCATACCTGGAGCTTGCAACGTTTTTAAAGAGCGACAAAAATGGTACAAATAGTAAAAATGCAATGCAAAGAAGTCATGAAAAAATACTTTGTATTTCATAATGTACTTTAGATTTTAACAAAACATCTGACCACATAAAACCAGCAAAAAAAATTTAAAAAATACAAAATGAGACCCTTTCCATTGCAATGAATGAATTTTAGGACTTTGATCTATTGCTAAATCAGACTAGGTTTTCACTAGTATTGAACGAATGGAAGTTAATGAAGTGGACTTCAATCTGAATTTCAGGAAAAATTAGATTTGTCTCAAAGCCGAATTTCCTCGTGCTTCACGGTAACTAATCAATTTTTTCCTGAAATGGCGGTAAAAAAGCAAAAAAAATAAAATAAATACATATTCACCTCATCCATTTGCTCTTGGAAATGCCATCACGGTCATCTTCACTCTGGCCATGCGCGGTTGATAACCTCACTTCGAGCAAATGGATGAGGTATGTATTTTTTTTGTTTTTAACCCATTAACCCCTCAAAGGCCTCTATGGAACTGTCAGATGCCGCCATCTGTGTTGAATGCAGCATCTGAGGGGTTAAATCACCCCTCAACCCGTCATTGCGCCTTCTCCATCCAATGGAATGTGATTTGTGATGAAGAATCACATTTTTAATAACTTTGCTCATCTCTAGTTTTCACATACATTTAATAATTAAAAGGGGTATTCCAGGATTTCAACATTGATCAATATCTGATCAGTGGCAGTCCGACACCCTGCACCCCACCGATCAGCTGTTCCCGAGTAGCTCAGGCTTCAGAAGTCAGCACTGGAACTACATAGCTCCATTCAGTGTGTATTGGATGGAGCTGGCTAGGGAAGCGCTGCTCCCATTCACTTCAGTGGGAGCAGCAATGCAGTAACCAGCTCCATCCACTACAGTACCTAGTAGATGGAGCTCTATATAGTTTTAGAATCTGTATCTGGTGCCGCAGCAACTCAATAACAGATGGGGTGCAGACTGTAGGACCCCCGCAGGTCAGAAATTGATGGCCTACCCTAAGGATAGGCAATCAATATAACAATTTCAGAAAACGTCCCTTTAAATTTCACAAATATTGTTGTAAGAAACAACAGTTGTATTTTTGGAGTTTGTTGCACATGGAAAACAATCTTTTCTTTTGTCTGTGACACTTGAGTGCTTTAGATTTGTACTCCACATGACAAATTGTCAAACCCAAAAGTACCCAATGTTCACGCTCAGTTACTACACTGCCATCTTAAATAGCTCTTTGACCAAACGTGAAAGCTGGCCATAGAACCGTGTACAGTGTTGGTGCACTGAAAAGAAAATGTCCAGATTTAGAACCTTAACTTGCATAATTGCTTCTTCTGGTCATTTAAAACAAGTTATAATACAGGCATACAGTAAATCTCGACCACAGTCATAAAGAGTCATAAACTGCATGTCCAAGCTAATCCCTAGACATAGCCATGAAGTGACTATAGATGGCAGAAGGGGAAAAAGGTGCTACAACATCCTAAGTAGAGATGAGCAAATTTTTCAAAAATTCGATTCGGCTGGTTCGCCGAATTTTCCGAAAAGATTCGCTTTGATCCGAATAAATTTGTTGTGGATCGTCTGGCCGAGCAACCAAGCATAATGTTAGTCAATGGGACTAAACCAGGCTCGGAAGAGGGGAGGGTGTCTGGTTAATAAAAAAAGGTCAGAATCGCAACTTCTCCTCTTTTACTCCTTTTGCTTGTAAAAGTATGCTAATTAACTGAATTTGTACGCATTTGCACACAATGCGTACGCATTAGCCTACAAATGCGTACGCATTAGCATACAAATTTGTACGCATTAGCATACAATGCGTAGCATTAGTGTACAAATCAACATTACAGTGAATGCCAGCATTACGCTTGAGTACACTCGGTGTTCTACTGTGGTAGTGGAAGAATACTGTGAGCCAGTGTGACACGCACATAACAGGCTTCTTAGAATCGCTGCACATTTTTATGTATTTGGGCAGTTAAGGGGCCAAAACTCACCAAACAACTCAAGTCTGAAATCAGCCTTACAGGTCAATGTTAGCGCCAGCTATAAAGAATCGTGCAGAGGCCCCAGATCCTACTAGAGCGCCAAAAGCGCTCGCCTTTTACACCAATTCACTGATTCCACATACATTTCGACAGAACCTGTTCTATTAAACGCTTATACAAGCAGAGGCCCCAGACAGGTTGGAGATAGCAGTGGCAGCAGCATCAGCAGACTATAGAGTGGCACGACGACAGTGTGGCCAGGTGGCAGCAGCATGAGTAGGCCACAGAGTGGCAGAATGACAGACCCTGGAAGTGGCAGCAGCAGTGGAAGTAGTAGTACAATTTGTAGGCCATAGAGTGGCACAATCACCTAATTTTGACGTAGCGGCAGCTAGGAGACGGCATGTGGAGTCGTCGTCGGCGACAGAAGCATCAGACCGGAGAGTGGCATGATGACATACCCTGAAGAGCAGACCGTAATAAAAAATTCTCGTCCTTTTGGTTAAGATCAACTGTCGCATATGTTCTTATCAGTATCGGGGTTGGTTATGCCAGCAGACGGGAACATAAGACAGAGGAGGTGCAGAGAAGGCTCCAGCTTTGCCTCGACTGTGACAAAATGTCAGTATTGACCCAAGACGCCAAGAAATTTCGGAGTCCCATCTTGAGATTGAGCTTGCGGTCTGCAGGGAGCTGAGCTACCACCTGTGGGAGCCCCTGCCTCTCGCCTCCCCCATGCTCATCGCTGAGTGTCCCGGGGGCCGGAATCGTTTAATTTTAACAATTTGAGTGTTTAAAACAAACAGGGTTTCCTGTATACTTGAACTAGCAGCAGTCGAATCTTTGTGTGCAGATGACGATAATGACCATGAAGCCCTTGCTTCACCCGGCTCCCAAGTGCAATCGGCTACATCATCATCAACTACAGTTAGCTCAGATTCCTGTATACTTGAGCTATGAATAATGGAATGGGACTACAGAATGCACAAAAAATTTACAACTGACATACTGCCGAGCAGAAGGTCCAAAAAATTTGAATAAATTTTGAGGCCACAGAGTGGCACCGTAACAGCAGGTGCAAGAGGCAGCAGTCGAATACATTTCAAGGCAACAGAGTCAGAGAGGCAGCAGGAGTGGTACTAATTTTAAAGAGACAGAATGTCACAGTGACATACCCTGGAAGAGGCAGCAGCAGTCAAAAAAATTTAAATGCAAAATACCGTAGAGTGGCACAATTACATACTTTGGATGTAGCGGCAGCTGGGAGACAGCGTGAGTAGGCGGCAGCTGGGACACAGCATGAGTAGGCCGCAGAGTGGTAGAATTACATAGTTTGGACGTAGCGGCAGCTGGGAGAAAGCGAGTTAAGGCGGCAGCTGGGACGCAGCAGTATCAGGCCACAGAGTGGCACAATTACATAGTTTGGATGTAGCGGCAGCTGGGACACATTGTGTGGAGGCGGAAGACGCAGCAGTTTCAGGCCACAGAGTGGCACAATTACATAGTTTGGACGTAGCAGCAGCTGGGAGACAGCGTGTGGAGGCGGCAGCTGGGACGCAGCAGTATCAGGCCACAGAGTGGCACAATTACATAGTTTGGAGGTAGCGGCAGCTGGGACACAGCGTAAGGAGGCGGCAGACGCAGCATGAATAGGCCACAGAAAGGCACAATTACATAGTTTGGAGGTAGCGGCAGCTGGGAGACAGCGTGTGAAGGAGGCGGACGGAGCAGTATCAGGCCACAGAGTGCCAAAATTAAATAGTTTGTATGTAGCGGCAGCTGGGAGACAGCGTGTTGAGGCGGTGGACGCAGCATAAGTAGGCCATAGAGAGGCACAATTACATAGTTTGGAGGTAGCAGCAGCTGTGAGACAACGTGTGGAGGCAGCGGACGCAGCAGTATCAGGCCACAGAATGGCACAATTACATAGTTTGGACGTAGCGGCAGCTGGGAGACAGCGTGTGGAGGCGACAGCTGGGACGCAGCAGTATCAGGCCACAGAGTGGCAGAATTACATAGTTTGGACGTAGCGGCAGCTGGGACACAGCGTAAGGAGGCGGCAGCTGGGACGCAGCATTAGTAGGCTGCAGAGTTGCACAATTACATAGTTTGGACGTAGCGGCAGCTGGGACACTGCGTGTGGAGGCAGCAGCTGGGATGCAGCATGAGTATGCCACAGAGAGGCACAATTATATAGTTTGGATGTAGCGGCAGCTGGGAGACAGCATGTTGAGGCAGCAGCTGGGACGCAGCAGTATCAGGCCACAGAGTGGCACAATTACATAGTTTGGAGGTAGCTGCAGCTGGGACACAGCGTGTGGAGGCGGCGGACGCAGCAGTATCAGGCCACAGAGTGGCACAATTACATAGTTTGGAGGTAGCTGCAGCTGGGACACAGCGTGTGGAGGCGGCGGACGCAGCAGTATCAGGCCACAGAGTGGCACAATTACATAGTTTGGATGTAGCGGCAGTTGGGAGACAGCGTGTAAAGGCGGCAGCTGGGACGCAGCAGTATCAGGCCACAGAGAGGCACAATTACATAGTTTGAAGGTAGCGGCAGCTGGGAGACAGCGTGTGGAGGCGGAGTACGCAGCAGTATCAGGCCACAGAGTGGCACAATTACATAGTTTGGACGGAGTCACAGCTGGGAGACAGCATGTTGAGGCGGCAGACGTAGCATGAGTAGGAAACAGAGAGGCACAATTACATAGTTTGGATGTAGCGGCAGCTGGGACACAGCGTAAGGAGGCGACAGCTGGGACGCGGCAGTATAAGGCCACAGAGTGGCACAATTACATAGTTTGGACGTAGCGGCAGCTGGGAGACAGAGTGTTGAGTTGGCGGACGCAGCATGAGTAGGCCACAGAGAGGCACAATTACATAGTTTGGACAGAGTCGCAGCTGGGACACAGCGTGTTGATGCGGCAGACGCAGCATGAGTAGGCCACAGAGAGGCACAATTACATAGTTTGGACGTAGCGGCAGCTGGGAGACAGCGTGTGGAGGCGGCAGCTGGGACGCAGCATTAGTAGGCCACAGAGTGGCAAATTTTCATAGTTTGGATGTAGCGGCAGCTGGGAGACAGTGTGTGGAGGCGGTGGACGCAGCAGTATCAGGCCACAGAGTGGCACAATTACATAGTTTGGACGGAGTGGCAACTGGGACACAGTGTGTGGAGGCGGCGGACGCAGCAGTATCAGGCCACAGAGTTGCACAATAACATAGTTTGGATGTAGCGGCAGCTGGGAGACAGCGTGTGGAGGCGGCAGCTGGGATGCAGCATTAGTAGGCCACAAATTTTCATAGTTTGGACGTAGCAGCAGCTGGGAGACAGCATGTGGAGGCGGTGGCAGCAGCAGCATCAGGGCACAGAGTGGCATGGTGACATAGCCTGGAGGTGACAGTAGTAGCAGCATGAGGAGACTTGATTGTTGAGGTGGCAGCATCATCAGAAGGCTACATATTGGGTCAGTGACAGAGTGGAGAGGTTGGTGGTAAAGTCACTGGTAAAGATGCTGGGTGGTAGAAGGAGCAGCTGGTAGATGTGTGGCATCAGGCAGGTGGCAGCATCATAAGAGTGGCTGAGGCAGGTAGCCTGAAGAATACAGTCTCATTTGTCAAGGTTTGGGTGCCGCATCATGGCTGATCTAATCTGATGCATCAGGCGTTGGTGGTTAGAAATCCTGGCTGATCCACACCTGATTCATCTTGACAAAGGTGAGTCTTTCCCCTTTTTGGAAGGACAGGCGAGTTCGCCTTGGGGTAACTATGGCCCTCGCCGCACTGAACACCCACTCTGATGTCACATTACTAGCCGGGCAGGACAGCTTCTCCAGTGCAAACTCGGCCAGTTGCGGCCACAAATCCAGTTTGGCTGCCCAGTAGTCCAGCGGATCTTCAATGTGGGGTGGCAGGGTGCTGTCCAAGTAGGCCACCACCTGCTGGTTCAGGGTCTGCTCCTGGTCTACCTGCTGCTGCTGCCACCGCTGCTGGTGAGTACTTTCCGCACTTGGCGGGTGAAGAAAGCTGCTCATCAGCGACTCCAGACTCAAGTTGCTGCTGATGGAGCTGGTACTGCTCCTAACCCCCGACCTCCCCACAGCAGCCGTGGCAGTGGTACGTGAGCACTGAGGGACCATCCGGTTAGACCTGCGAGAGGATGGACGACGACGCAGATACGCAGCAGCCAACTGACTACATAGGATGTCTCTATAGTACTTCAGTTTGTCCTCCCTCTCAGCAGGTGAAAAAAAGGCCCCCATTTTAGACCGGTAGCGAGGGTCCAAGAGGGTGGAGAGCCAGAAGTCATCCCTCTGCCGGATGGTGACTATTCGGCTGTCACTACGTAAGCAAGTGAGCATGCATTGGGCGATTTCCTCAAGTGACTCGGAGGGACTCCCTGCCTTCAACTCCACTGTATACTGCTATGGTGTCTCTGGGTCATCTGCCTCATCTTTCGCATCTCCCTCTACCTCCTCTGGCTGCTCCTGCTCCTCCTCTTCTGTCACCTGGATAGAAAAACCACTAAATGCTTGTGCTCCAATGTCCTCCTCCTCCTTCTCCAGTTCAGCCTCCACCGGACTCATGTGGCCATAAGATGCAGTCTCCACGTCTCCAGTCCCCTGACCAGAAAGATTTTGCAGCATCTGTTCCAGGACATAAAGCAGTGGAATGATGTTGCTCATACCGTAGTCCTGGCAACTGACAAATAACGTGGCCTCCTCAAAGGGCCTGAGCAAGCAGCAGGTGTCACGCATGAGCTGCCACTGGCTGACATCAAAATTACACAGTGTAGTACTCCTGTCCGCTTGGATCATTAAGAAATCGTTTATGGCCTTTCTCTGTTCATACAGTCGGTCCAACATATGGAGGGTAGAATTCCAACGGGTGGAAACGTCACATATCAGCCTATGTTGTGGGTCGCCATTCTGATGCTGCAGCTCAAGGAGGGTATGCTTGGCGCTGTAGGAATGGCTGAAGTGCATGCAAAGTTTCCTGGCCATTTTTAGAATGTTTTGCAATTGGGTATAAGACTTGAGGAAACGTTTGACAACTAGATTAAATACGTGCGCAGTGCATGGCTCAGCCCTCCTTGGCGCAGCGCAGACACCATGTTCTTTCCGTTGTCTGTCACCATGGTTCCGATTTTTAGTTGTCGTGGAGAAAGCGAGCAATCTATTTCTTCTTGCATGACGCGGAGCAGTTCCTCCCGTGTGACTTTGTTTGCCCAGGCAAACCAGGCCTAGAACTGCGTGACATTGCCTTGCCCTGCACATGTGGCACGCTGGTGGAGCACTATGACTTGGCCCTGCAGTGGAGGCTGAGGCGGTGGAGAAGGAGCCGGACATTAGCGCAGGATCAGCAGTTTGACAACGAGGAGGAGAAAGTGGCGTCACCTGTTCAAGTTGCTCGTGTGGCTGGGCAGGAAGCACATTGACCCAGTGGGCCATAAAAGACATGTACTGTCCCTGTCCATAGTTGCAACTCCACACGTCAGCGCTGCCGTGCACTTTGGCAGGCACCGACAGGCTCAAGGACTGGGCCACCTTCTCTTCTACATATATATGCAGGGCTGGGACTGACTTTTTGGCAAAGAAATGACAGCTTGGCACTCTCCACCTCAGCTCGGCACAAGCCATCATTTCTCTGAACGGTGCAGAGTCCACCAGTTGAAAAGGGAGGGACTGCAGCACGAGCAACTTGGACAGGAGCATGGTCAGCTTCTGCGCTGTAGGATGGCTGGATGCGTACTGCTGTCTCTTTGCAATCGCCTCGGTGAACGACTGCTGCCATAATGAGTGGCGATGAATAAGAGGAGGAGGAGGAGGAGCAGGAGCATCTGGAGCGGTAGATGATGAGAGAGCTCCCTTTTGCAGAGGTGCTGGAGCCTTGACTGCCTGAAATGGGATGTGTGCCACTGGGTGATGCTGCTGTTGCTGCTGCTGACTTGACCGCCACATCTGAGCCATGGTTCTTCCAGGCCACTTTGTGGTGACGCTGCATATGTTGGCACAGGGCCGTGGTGCCAACATTATCGCACTGGCCACGCTTCGCTTTCTGACCACAGATTCTACATATAGCCATGTTCACCTCCTCAGGCGTCTTAACAAAAAACTTCCACACCGCCGAGTAGGCAATTTTACCACCAACACTCCGCACTGATGGAGTAGTACCTCCGCTGCCTTGCTGAGCCGCTGCACCGCTCTTTTCAAGGTCCGGAAAGCACCTGCGAAGAGTGCGGTCTACCCCATGCCCGTTTGGCTCCCGACCTCGCACTGCTGCCACTACGCTGACTCCCACCCACACTACCGACTTGCTGGCTGCACCACTGCCTCACACACAAGCTGTCAGTCTCGTCTGCAGATGACGATAATGATGATGAAGCCCTTGCTTCACCTGGCTCCCAAGTGCGATCGGCTACATCATCATCAACTACAGCTAATGTCCTCCTCAACTGTCTCTATGTACAAAGCCTGACCGCTCTCAACATCACCTCCCACTACACTCTCCTCATCAGCACTTGACCGCCTACTGGAAGGAGCTGATTTCTGCCCCACCTCTTGGCTTCCCAGTAGCTGCTGACTGTCCTCAAGTATTTCTTCCTCGCTGTATAGTGGCTCAGAGCCCACAGCATATAGTACTTTTCTGGCTGAGGGAACTGAAAAGGACAGAGGCAGGTTGAGGATAGGTGAGGGCAGTGGAGGTGCTCCAGGCCCATGCCAACTAAGGGTTGTATCTGATGAACCACCGACTCTTGGCTGGGGGTGTCCGATGTCATCTGGGAGGAAGTGGATGACCGAGTCAACCATTCAAGAACCGCTGGGTTGGTGGTCAACACACAACTGCTAGATGACACCGGTAGCTCTGGCCTCGCCAAGTGACCCCTAATGCCACGTCCCTTCCTCTGCTGCGACCTGTGCCTATTCCAGAAACATTTGTGCCACTGCCCCTCCCCTGTGAAGGGCCTGTCACCGCTCTGTCTGACACACTGATTGATTACAAATTTAAAATAAAAGGAAATTAAAAATCCACCCAAAAAATTTACTTTGCTCACTGCCTCGCACAATGACCTAACTATGTATTTGAGAATTACCGTCACCCACAGAGTGGGTTAACAATGGGTTGCTGAACTGCAGTACAATGGGTTACTGCACAGAACTACACACTATATGACAATTTTCATTTTCTATGGCAAATGAGGCCACAAATACTTATTTAAAAGTAACACTAACAACCCCACAAACTCAGATTCACTATTTTTTTTAAATGATATTCACTGAGTACCTTACAGCAATATCACGCTTTTCTGCTTGGATGGCGAATGAGGCCTAAAATACTTTTTTGAAACTAACCACCCCACAAACTGAGATTTTTAATTTTTTTTAATGATATTCAATGACTACCTTACAACTATGTCACGCTTTTCTGCTTGGATGGCGAATGAGGCCTAAAATACTTTTTTGAAACTAACCACCCCACAAACTGAGATTTTTTATTTTTTTTAAATGATATTCAATGACTACCTTACAACTATGTCACGCTTTTCTGCTTGGATGGCGAATGAGGCCTAAAATACTTTTTTGAAACTAACCACCCCACAAACTGAGATTTATTTTTTTCTAAATGATATTCACTGACTACCTTACAACAATGTCACACTTTTCTGCTTGGATGGCGAATGAGGCCTAAAATACTTATTTGAAACTAACACTGACAACCCCACAAACTCAGATTCACTATTTTTTTTAATGATATTCACTGACTACCTTACAGCAATATCACGCTTTTCTGCTTGGATGGCAAATGATGCCTAAAATACTTATTTGAAACTAACCACCCCACAAACTGAGATATATATATTTTTTTACAAATGATATTCACTGACTACCTTGAATGAGGCCTCAAATACTTATTTATAACTAACACTAACAACCCCACAAACTGAGATTCACTATTTTTTTAATGATATTTACTGCCTAAAATACATATTTGAAACTAACACTGACAACCCCACAAACTCAGATTCACTATTTTTTTTTTTTTATGATATTCACTGACTACCTTACAACAATGTCACACTTTTCTGCTTGGATGGCGAATGAGGCCACAAATACTTATTTAAAACTAACACTAACAACCCCACAAACTGAGATTCACTATTTTTTTATTTTTTATTTTATATTCTTTTATTTTTATTTTCTATTTTTTTTTTTAAATGTACCCCTAAACAAGGCTCTGACCCTCTTTCACTGCACTGCACTGCAAAAAAAGTAACACTAGTGGTGCTTCTTTGCATAAAGCATCCCAAAACAGCCTTCAGAAGACAGTGCAGTGCTGTACAAGAGGCTAACCCCTATGCCCACTCACTGCTGCTGCAGTGTATATGGATAGTGATTCACTGCCTGATTTTCAGTCCACAAATCGTCCCTCTCCTATTCCTGCAATTCAGGTTATCTATCCCTTATCTCTTTTCTTGTATTTTAAAACGTTTTCCTATCACTTGCCCTATCTCTCCTGACGTCTGTCTCTGGTCTAACATCAATAGCAAATGGCGCTTTCCAACGCTGCAGAGCTATTTATAGGGCTGGGACATCACAGGACCTGGCTGGCTGCTGATTGGCTACATGTCTGCATGTGATCGCATTGTGGGTGTTTACTTCTTTGTCCCAGAAATCCTTTCCCCATGTCATACCATGTGCTTGCGGCCATTTTAGGAAAAAAAAAAAAATTTGTTACTACGAATCGCCAAGAAATTTGCTTTCGTTGCGAATTGAATTTTCCATTAAATTCGTAACAAATTCCACTTCGTCAGCTTCGATTCGCTCATCTCTAATCCTAAGCCAATAAAACAAATTGATCTCCCACTATCAGTATGAATATCTCCAGTTTCCATATGTGTCTCCCATTCAGGGTTGCCAACCCGAATTTTTCTTTTTTCTGGACAACTTATCCCAAAATCACGGACGGCCAACATTTTTTACGGACAAACTGGAAAACCATAATAAAAGGATAAATATTATAAGTAATACAGCTCTATAGCTCAATATACTGATCAGAACTCATTACCACCATTTACTGTGAGCTGTAAAATGATGATATTTACCACCAAAATAATCTAGTAAGGTACCACCAGCCTCAAAAAAATCACGGACACCTCTATTTTTTTCACGGACAGAGGAAAAAAGTTACCTATTTTTATGGACTGTCCAGAAATTTCTGGACGGTTGGCAACCCTGCTCCCATTAGAGAGTCAGCGACAGTGTGCCCCATAAACCTTGGAGTCAACCACATGGTCACCCACTGATAGTTACAATGTCCTCCAGTATCAATTACTATGCACCACTTTTGCCAGATACAATGGGGGAGATTTATCAAAACTGGTATACAGGAAAAGTGGCTTAATTGCCCATAGCAACCATTTAGATTCTGCCTTTCATTTTCCAAAGAAGCTCTGAAAAATGAAAGGTGGAATCTGATTGGTTGCTATGGGCAAATAAGCCATTTTACATTTACACCAGTTTTGATAAATCTCCCCCATATTCTCTCAGAGTATGCCATTATTCCCAGTCATTGCCATGCACTTTGACCTCCCCCAGTTTTATTCACATTACTGTCATGTTGTCAGCCATATTGCACATCAGTATCAGCTAGAATAACTGTTCCTGTATTCTCATATACATACATACATACATTGTCGGTGGCAATGTCCCCTATTACTATGTACAATAGTGCTTTGTTATAATCCACAATGCCCCAAATACATGGTTGGCAACTGTTCCGAAATTGCTGGGACTGTCCCTGAATTAGCTCTGTCCCATGTCAGAATTAGTCAGAGCTGATGCAAACTCAGCCTACATGTGTGTGTTTCTGTGTGGGTTCTGGGCATTCCTGGGGGGGATTTTACCAACTGAAAAGTTGGTAAGTATACAAATATTGCCAGTCACAAGGATCTCATATTGCCATCCACAGTGCCACCATATTTTTCAGCTACGAACTCCCTATAAACCCCCTGTTGCCACATATCCCCCATATTGCCAGCTAAAATACATTCTATTGCAAGTGGCAATACCCACACTCTTAGCCAGAACGCTTCCATACTGCCAGCTATTATGCCTCTAATTGTCATTCACAATGCACCCTGATGTTAGCCGTGATGCTCTCCTATAGTAAGCTACAATGCCCAGTCCATTATAGGCAGTGACCTAACTAGAAATGACAGGGCCCCAAATTTTTCAATGGGCCCCCTCTCCCGAGCAACTTTTTTGCAACACCCTCCTCCTGTGCAGGGGAGCACCCAGGAATTTTTTCTAGGGGGAGTCCGAAAAGTAAAAAATGCGGCACGCATAGCCCGCTGTGCCGATTTTTTTGCCCTACCCATTCCCTAAAGCCGTTTAGAGAAGACCAAAAAAAAGGCCCCACCCATTATTATAAGCCCCTAAATATAATAGGCCACTCCCAACAAACACTATACAGCTGAAATGATATTGTTAATCCCTCCCCAGATCCTGCTCAAGGCCTCTGGTTCCCCCCCACCATTTGCCACCCGCCTGTGGCCTGCTGCCCCCCTTGGTTATCCTCACCCAGCTCTGAATCCTCCTTCTGCAAATGGCAGGGGGAGGAGCCGGAGAATCTCCTCTCCTACATAGCGCCACATACCTCTTACATCCAGTGATGTCACCTTTGATGTAGATGTTCTATTTCCTCATCTTCTCCATTCGGACCAGACCGCCATGATGATTTTTCAGCCATCTGTCGTCTCTGCAGAGATTGACAAACAGACATTAGTTTCCCACATTTCCATCATCTTCACATCTTCTGAACACCTCATCCTGCCACGCCCAATACTGTGCCCGCTCTGCTCCCTCATACTATACTGCAGAAACTGTCACCTGAAAATTACTACTACCACACAGATAGTGCCCCTTCAATAATTATTGGCACACAGTGGTCAAAAAACTTACTGCTCCCAGACGCTAATAGTATAAAGATAATCCCCCAAAAACAATTGTGCGAAGCTGACACTATGCCAGGGTGCCCCCCAAAGTAACAGTCCTCCCCAAAATCCCACCAATAGAAATAATTCTCTGCCAGAGCACACTTAGTAGTAATAATGTCTCCATAGTGCCCATACTAGTAATCATTTTCCCCATAGCCCCCCAGTAGTAGGAAAGCTCACAATAATACCCCCGCTTAGTGCCTGCAGTTGAGCTAATGTCCCCATAATGTATACCAGTATAAAATACCCCTATATAATGCCCCAGTAAATGCCCCCATAATGCTCCTCTCCCCTATAGTGTCCCCCATAATATGCAAGTAAAAAATCCTTCTTACTGCCCCCATCACATGCCTCTATAGTGCTCCTCTCCCCAATAATGTGCCAGTAAAAATTGCCCCCTTAGTGCCAGATGCCATAGTGCCCACTATAATGTGCCAGTAAAAAATGCCCCTTTAGAGCCACCAGATGCCCCCAAATGATGCCCTTATAGTGCCACCAGATGCCCCATAGTTCAGCTCTCCCCCATAGTGTACCCTATAATGTGCCAATAAAAAAATGCCCCTTTAGAGCCACCAGATGCCCCCATAGTGCCCCCAAATGATGCCCCTATAGTGCCGCTCTCCCCTATAGTGCTCCCTATAATGTGCCAGTAAAAAAAATGCCCCTTTAGAGCCACCAGATGCCCCCAAATGATGCCCCTATAGTGCCACTCTCCCCTATAATGTGCCAGTAAAAAGAAAATGCCCCTTTAGAGTCACCAGATGCCCCATAGTCCTCCCAAATAATGTCCCCATAGTGTCACCAGATGACCCATAGTGCTCCACTCCCCCATAGTGCCCCCAAATAATGCCCTTATAGTGCCACCAAATTCCCCATAGTGCCATTTTCCCCTATAGTGTCCCCCATAATGTGCCAATAAAAAAGGCCCCTTTAGAGCCCCCAGATGTCCCCATAGTGCTCTTCTCCATGGTGGCCCCTCACATAATGTTCCAGTAAGAAATGCCCCAAAAGTGCCCCCCACAAAATGGGCAAGAAATAAATGCCCCCAGATGCCCCCCCAAAAAATTTGGATAGTATAAAATTTCCAGATGCCCCCATAGTGCAAACCTCCCCCCAAAAAAAATAAATAAAAAAAATATTAAAAAAATGGGCCAGTGAGAAATTGCCAGGTGCCCCCTAAATGTAGCATCTATTAAGATAAACAAAAAAAAATAATACTTACCTCCATCAGCAGCGATGCGATGCAGGCCTCTTCCGGCCTGTGTCCCTGCTGTGTGCTGCCCGGCTCAGGCGGCGCGATGATGAGGACGGCGATACAGATGAATATTGAGATGAGCGCTTCCACAATGGAAGCGCTCATCTCATACTGCTCACTGCCACTACTGCCCACAATAAGAAACAGGGCCGCGCCGCCTGTGGCGATCGGCGGTGCGGCACTGAGGGATAAAAAATATATATATATATATGAACGGATCTGGGGGGGTCCAGGCCCGTTGGACCCCACCCTTCGGTGCGCCCATGCTCCTGCGCAACCCCAACTCCTGTGACTGGTCTAGATCGTTCTCTTTGTTCTCTTTGACAAAGCCCGGGAGCAGCTCCATCGGTTTCCCACATGTATATAGTGTATATGATGTCATTGTAAATTACTGTTGAGGAGGCCCTGACAATAAAATGTTAGTCATCCTCCTGGATGGGCCCCTTCTGAGTTTGGGCCACAAAGCAGCCGCTTCCCTTGTTTCTCCTCTAGCTACACCCCTGAGTATAGGGTGAACTGTGGCAATCACTTACAAAGAAGGAGCAGTGTGTGCGATTTGGTTTCGGTGGACACACCATTTATACGTTTCTACATGTGCTCATACTTGTAGGTGGTATACTTTGGGAACATAGCCAGACATATAGTAGTTTTAGTAATATAGGCTTTGATTGTGGAAAGAAAGAATATAATAACAGAATATGTTCCTTGCTGTAGAGAAAACTGCATCCACTTATTTATTTTCTATTTCTCTGTTTGAGATCAATGGAGAATACCTTAAAAACTCTACTTACAGCAAGCTGTGATTCATATTCTTTAAAGAAAAGCTTATACTGTATAAAAATATATTGTAAAAATGCAGCGAAAATATCAATATTAGGTTTACTGACAAATATATATATAGAAGCTGTTTTAACACTCGCAGTAAGGCCCCTTTCACACTGGCTAGATTTCCGCGCGGGTGCAATGCGTGATACGAACGCATTGCACCCGCACTGAATCCTGACCCATTCATTTCAATGGGGCTTTTCACATGGGCCAATTTTTTCACGCATCAGTTCACCGTTGCGTGAAAATCGCAGCATGTTCTATATTCTGCGTTTTTCACGCAGCCCAGGCCCCATTGAAGTGAATGGGGCTGCATGAATAACGCATTGCATCTGCACGCAAGTGCGTGATTCACTGATGGTTGCTAAGAGATGTTGTTTGTAAACATTCAGTTTTTTTATCACGCGTGTGAAAAACGCATTAAAACGCACCGCACCCGCGTGGAAAAAACTGAACGAACGTACGCAATCGCAGTCAAAACTGACTGCGATTGCGTGCGGATTGGTGCGGATTTTCCGGAACGCATCCGGACTGAATCCGTGACGCCCGTGTGAAAGAGGCCTAATAATGCAGTTCTCTGCTACACTGTAGAAAACCTACAAATGTCCCCCCACACAAAGGGGAAGACAATAATTGCCCATACACCAATGTAAAAAAATAGTACAATTTATTGATTAAATATACACAAAATACAGACAATACATTAACTTACAAGGATAGCCGATCAAGGGTAACAATGACCCATATTGCTGCATGGAACCTAAGGTCCCCACCCTAACAACCCACCACTGCACAAAGACAGATGTTATGTGTATATATATGGGTAAAGGCATATAAATAATGTCACAGCCCTGGCCTCAATACTCCAAATGTTCTATAGCCCCAACTAATAAGTAAAATGGCCAGCAACCAGAGACCAACAGGCATCATGCAAATATCATGGTATGCTTACCAATGGACATAACCAGCAGTAGCAGGACAGTAGGGGGGAACCAGCAGAGACCCTCGACGTGCGTTTCAACTCTAAAAGGCTTCGTCTCTGCTACACTATGCCTGTATCATATGAATATACTGTTAATTTTGTTAAAGGGGTTTTCCAGGATTTTACTACTGATGACCTCAGGATAGGTCATCAGTATCTTATCGGTGGGGGTCTGACACCTGGGACCCCCGCCGATCAGCTGTTTGAGAAGGTACCGGTGCTCCTGTGCCTAGGGACCACCAGTAAAATTAATTTGGGGGGCTCAATGTACAGTTACATGCAAATAGTATCCATTCACACACCAGCAGGCAGCATCAAGATGCTCAAGACAATTGATTATGAGGTCTCTGTAGCAACTTTGAGAAGGCAGGTCTCTGGGGAAAGATGTGGGGTACTGGAGGCCTACTATTGCTCAGGGAGCCTCTGGAGGATTCACCTGTTCCCCTGTGGGCCAGCCCGAGCCCGTCTGTAGCTATTAGTTGAAACTTCACCTCACAGATTTCTTGCTTTTCCTCCTACCTCTGCACATAATACTGACTATATTGAGAGATCTCTGCTCCAGGCACAGCTTTGTACATTTTGTAGTGGTTGGGCCTAGTACTGAGTTTCAGTGAGCAGCAGTGAATTGCAAATACCAGACACTTCCAATGCAAAATGTATGGCGCTGTGCCTGGTAAATGATGAAGGCAATGTGGCCCTTGCTGAAGCACCATGGCTCCTTCAATTAGATTAGAGGGGGTGCTATGAGTTGGACCATCTATCTTTATTATGAAATTTACCCTTTTTTTAATTAAAGGATGCTAAAGAAAATTAAAAAGAAAAAATATAAAATAATATTACAGTTTATGGTATAACAGAGTTCTGATCTTGGCTAAGTGGAAACATGCTGTAAATGGAGGATACATTGCACAGTCAATTGGACATCTCAATTCAAGTGTTTTAGGAATAAAATAGACATAATGGAATCCAGTAAATCGAGCTTTGAAGTGTTACAATTAAGTTCCAAGATATTTCATAAGGTAACCTTACCGAAAGAAACATAGCTAAATACAAATAATATGAAATTGCTATTCCAATTAACTAATTGAAAAGGAATGTAGCTAATAATGGGAGGAATATTTTAGTACAATAATAAAAGCGCTGAAAAAATATGAAACTTTAAAATGGTGATATAAAATAAATGTATGAAAGGAAATGAGTTTATAAAAAAAACATTATGAGAAATAAAAAATGTTTAGTGGAACATTATGAGACAGATATTACTGAGCAATATGAAGAAAGAGGACAGGAAGCTTGTCCTAAAATATTAATATTACATTGTATCAGTACATGAAATATTCTTAATTTCCTTTCATGTCTCAAAAACATAGAAAACTGCTGTTAGTCCTCACAAACTTTGTTTTGGTGACATTTAACAAATACACATATTTTCAGTGAGAAAAATCTTTCAAAATAAAAAATATCCATGGGAACTGGTTTTCATTCAAATGGCTCTCATGTTTTTTTTTTTTTTTTTTTTATTCTATAGAGACAGTATGTGTTTAACAGTTACAGTGCTATAGTCTACATAGCTCTATATGCAGTACTGTTCATTACCAAATTATCTCAGGACTGCGGGTCATCTGCTTCTGGGTGGAACTTTCCTGTGCTGTTTTTTCTCATGTCGCCATGACAATAATAGATCAGTTGACAGACTAGACAGTCATAACATTTGATTGGCATTTTAGTTCTCTAAGGGTTATTAATTATTATCATGTTTTTTTGGAACCGAACCCAAGCTCGGTAAAAGGTTTTTTACAGTAGAAATTAATTTCTGAAGTTATTACCCGAAGTCTTGCGAGACTTCGTGAAGTAATAACTTCGGCCCATAGGAGCCAATACATTCTAATACTGTACAGAGTGCTTTCTTCATACAGTATTCTAACAAAGTTTTATGCCAATAGACTTTGGATGTTTCTTCCAAAGTCGATTCGCTCATCCCTACTTGTCATGTACTATATGATGTTTGAATTTCATTTTTTACATTACATGGGATAATCCCTTTAAACCAAGAACAGCAGAGTACATAAATGCAGTGAAGTATATGCGGTTAGGTTCTAGGCAGGTCTTCATAATGAACAATATGATGAAACCTTGTTATTTAAAAGTTAAAGAGCAACTACACCTTAGATAAACTTTTAATAAGTCAGAGTAACATTTCAAAGGTTATGATTGGTGGGAGTCTGAACACTGAGACCTCGACAACACTAAAATGAGAATTCAGAAGTGCCCATTAAAGGGTTTCTGTCACCAGTTTTTTCAGTATGAATCAGGCTGACATTAGAGATGTGCTAATGTCACCTGATTCCAAATATATATCTGTTTTATTTACTGGTGCCCCCATTTTTATATAAAATGAACTTTTATTTTATGCTAATAAGGCTCCTAGGTGCAAGGGGCGTTACCTCTGCTCCTAGAGGCTCTGTTGATTGACAGGACCAGGCAGAGAAGAAACACTCAA
The DNA here is from genome assembly GCA_900303285.1 of Rhinella marina. Classification (NCBI taxonomy): domain Eukaryota; kingdom Metazoa; phylum Chordata; class Amphibia; order Anura; family Bufonidae; genus Rhinella; species Rhinella marina. The sequence goes on from ONZH01029114.1 coordinate 39,939, forward strand.
TTCACCATAGATTTTAAGGACCTTCAATGATGTCATGACCATGTGATCAGTCACATGGTTAGGATCACACAAACAGCCTGTCTCCTCCTAAACCATGTGACTGATCACATGGTCATGACATCATTGAAGGTCCTTAAAATCTATGGTGAACTGAGTGTTTCTTCTCTGCCTGGTCCTGTCAATCAACAGAGCCTCTAGGAGCAGAGGTAACGCCCTTGCACCTAGGAGCCTTATTAGCATAAAATAAAAGTTCATTTTATATAAAAATGGGGGCACCAGTAAATAAAACAGATATATATTTGGAATCAGGTGACATTAGCACATCTCTAATGTCAGCCTGATTCATACTGAAAAAACTGGTGACAGAAACCCTTTAAGTGCTATATCTCCTTGCTGCTAAAAAGAGGACATCAAGATGGACTCATGGTGGTGGTGGGGGGGGGATTTGAAGTCACTTTTGCTTGAGTCTGCATTGGAATACTCTATACCACATTTATCAAATGTCATGTTTCTTGATACATTTGTCTTATGCTTAGACCTAACACTATTGTCTAGAGAAGATACTCCAGTTTTCCTACTGCACCCTCCTCCTGGAGTGACATTGCAACTTTTTTTTTTAAGTCTTAATAATAAATCTGGAGTAAAGCATAGCTAACCACATCCCCATTTCCACCTACATTACAAAATTGGAGTGAGTGGTGTATAAAAGCAAAAACTCACAAAATTTTGTGCAATCGTTTACATTTTGTGCGAGTTCAACAAGTCGCAAAAGCACTATTTTTGCGACTTTTTGATGCCAGAATTCTGGAGTGAAGGTATGATAAATCAGGGCCATAGACTTTCTATTGAAGCTGCCTTCATTTCCATCTTCAGCAGCGAGGAAAGACAGAGCCCAATGAGTGTTTCTACCTCCTTGTTTTAGCCATTTGTTGGGGTCTCAGCAGTAGGACACCTACCAATCAAAACCTTTGATATGTGGCTATGACATATCAAACATTTATGTAAAGTGTACAGTAGTTACTCTTTGAGATTGGACAAAGAGAAAATAAGAAATACACACCATCTTTAAAATTTCATTATCTGCATTCCTGCTATTTATTCTTAGCTATTTGTTCCAATTTTCCACTCCTAAAGTAAATTATTTAGCCATTTTAGTTGATTTTAATTGTCTGTCATGCATGCATTCATCTTTTTATCTAGTAATTTGTGACAACCCTTGACTAAATACCCTGACACACTTGGGTCTTAAGACCACCAGCTGAGAATCAATGATTTGGAACAATAGATTAAATAAATCAAAACAATTTTAGGAACATTTAAGAATGTTAAAACATCTCTCAAGAAGGATGTCCTATATGTTAAGAGAGAGCTACGGTACTGTATGTAAATGAGAATAGAAATGCTTGTTTCACCTAAGCTATATGTAGAACATAGAGAGCATTTTACACCGTCAAATTAAATCAGATTTGCCTATTGCATTAAAATGGTTTGGTCTTTTAGAAATATTACATTTTGCTAAGACAAACTGGGCATCTTTGGGACTTCTATGTTTTTTGCCTTGGGCTCCCCATTCATCCTTATTATAAACTGTACTGCTCAAAAACATTACAAGCCATGCACTGTAGATTTTGAAATTAAGCTAGGCATGTGAAATATAGCAGCAAAAGAAGATTGCCCTGCACAAATCTCATTACAGGAAACAGAATGAGTAGGAAATATAATGTAGCAACATTTGGATTGTTTTCCTATGTACTAATGAATTACAACAGGTTAAAGAGGAAATCTTTCTACCATGACAAATTATAGTCAATAGCACTTTGAGTATATTCTAAAATATGAAGTTATATGTCTTCCAATAATATAAATTAATGAAGAATGACATACACTCAGGGTAATCAGATCATTTGTGAATAATGAAGCTTCTCAAACAAATATAACCATGTAAACAATGGCATATATAGGATATTACTCGGTCTTTCACTATTGTGCTCTATTAAATTCAAGTAGCCAAGGTAGTGACAGAACTAGTAAATTGCAAGCATATGATTTATAACTGTACATATATAGTAAAAATGAATACCCTCTAAAACATGCCTGCTGCATAGATAAACAAAGCGCACTTTCAGAAAACACTCCTGAAAACATTATTAACCAGAGATCTTTTTAATACAGAGATCTCAGAGACTCAGTAACCTGGTTCTAGAATGTGTGTTGTCATTGAGAGGTACTGTTTCTTCTTGCGGAGACATCAGCTGATGTGGGGCAAATGAGGTCTCCTCTAAAAGGAAGTAAAGTAAAGCCACCTATAAGTAGCTAACTTGTAAGTCAATCTCTGACCCATTGAAGATCCTAGAAACATGACTAAGGATTCTGGCCAATCCAGTCTCCTTTTGGAGGAAACTTTGGTTTGGCAAAAATGCTTGTTTTTACCAATGAATCCATTTTTTTTGTGGTTCATTCCATATGAATCTCACAACGTGGTGGCAGATATTTTACAGTTCAGAAAACAGAGAAGATGACATCTTCCACCAAAAAGGGATCATTTTTGGACCCTTTTTTATTGGGCTGTTTTTTTTTTTTTTGTTTGTTTGTACCACAGGCTACCACATACAGTAGCGATATATTTGACCGTCACTTTGTTCGTGTTAAAGGATACAGTCCTAGGAGACCTCAGATTCTCCTTTTTCCTAACTTTTTCAGGACAATCCAAGAACTTTCGATTCAGATCAAATTTATTTCTACCCAAGTGGAATCTGACGGCCAATTTGTCCCCTCTTCTCTATAAAAAGGTATAAGGGATCACTCTCTCTCAGGGGGTCGCAATCACAAATCTTCCGACACACAGGGGGTTTTAACGTCCAAATGGTGCTTTATTTTCGCTCATCAGCACAAACACACACGAAAACATTCAAATAAACACCTGCCCGTCTGGGCTCTACCTAACACATGTGTTGTCTCTACCTCACCTATAGAGTGCAGTTCACACCCGGTATTAGATCCGGCTTCCTCAGCTGTACAGTCCAGCAGCCTCCTGGCTGTGACCTCACCAACACCTTTGGGGGTAGATGGTCCAGTAGTCCTCCTGACTCTGATCTTGCGACCCTCTATCCATAGGCGTCGCTGGGTCCCCCAAACTTCAGGCTTCCTCAGGCCTCCTGGCTACAACCGCACAGAGCCTCTGCAGGCTTTTGTGTCCAAGTTCTCCCTTCCCTCTTACACTGAAGACTGGTTTATCACCCCAGTGATTACACCCAGGTGTTCTCACCTGGGGTGGAATATGGGTGTGGACTGGAATATCCACCCCATCCAGACCTCTATCAAGTATGAGGCATGTCACTGCCTCACAAGGGTTTTTAGAACCTTCAATGTGATACAATTGACAAGGGTATCATTCAATTGACAGGGTTTATGTCATGGTGAAACACGCTTGACATGGGATAATACTTTGTTGCTGACAAATTTACAGCAATTATGAACTGGAAGGAGTTTACTAAGTCCATAGGTTACGGCAAATGAAAACATTCACATAGTTCAGTAAATTTAAGGCGATAATAGCGTGTTATCTGTTTTCCAGTAGAGAACAAAACCCTAATTTGTAATCTTTATGGAGTTTGGTGGCAATTATAAAATGCTCTTGTCTAGCTGACTATTCAAGGTTTAATTCAGCAATTATTTAGCGATGACCTTGTCTCCCTGAATTGAAGGATCAAGGATTCCAAGCTGCAGTTGCTGCCAAAATTTCTGCTTGCTAATGATAAGTAACAGCTTTTACTCTTGAGAAAACAAGCCCATAAAACATACCTGCTATTTCCTTATCTTTCTATTAGTATAGTTTCATCAATGAATGATACTAGTGATAATCAGTGTGATATCTCTATTCATAATTATCCTGGAAATATATTGAGCCATTTAAACACTGTATCACCTACTAAAAATGCATTTTTCTCATGATGAGGTTATGGAAATCCTTGGTAGCGGCAAGACAGAAGTTTGTCAATGCTGTTCATCAGTTTATGGATAAACTCTATGATACTGAAGATACTGTACAACATCTGAAGTCTGCCAGACAATGTTCACAGTGGATCCAAATCCGAAGTGGAATTTGTTACGAATTTCATGGAAAATTCGATTCGCCATGAAAGCGAATTTCATGGCGATTCGTAGTAACAAATCTTTTTTTTTTCCTAAAATGGCCACAAGCACATGGCATGACATGGGGGAAGGATTTCTGGGACAAAGAAGTAAACACCCACAATGCGATCACATGCAGACATTTAGCCAATTAGCAATCAGCCAGGTCCTGTGATGTCACAGCCCTATAAATAGCTCTGCAGCGCTGGAATCCGCCATTTGCAATTGATTTTAGACCAGAGACAGACGTCAGGAGAGTATTAAATGCAACATACCGTAGAGTGGCACAATTACATAATTTGGAGGTAGCGGCAGCTAGGACACAGCGTGTGGAGGCGGCGGCAGAAGCATGAGTAGGCCACAGAGTGGCACAGTTACATAATTTGGGGATAGTGGCAGCTAGGACACAGCATGTGGAGGTGGCGGCAGCAGCATGAGTAGGCCACAGAGTGGCACATTTACATAATTTCTGCCGACTTGCTGCCTGCATCGCTGCCTGATGCGCAAGCAGTCTCGTCTGCAGATAATGATAATGATGATGAAGCCTTTGCTTCAGCCAGCTCCCAAGTGCGATCGGCTACATCATAATCAACTACAGTTTGCACATCGCTAATGTCCTCCTCAACTGTCTCGGTGTACAAAGCCTGACCGCTCTCAACATCACCTCCCACTACACTCTCCTCATCAGTACTTGACCGCCTACTGGAAGGAGCGGGTTTCTGCCCCACCTCTTGATTTCCCAGTAGCTGCTGACTATCCTCAAGTAGTTCGTCCTCGCTGTATAGTGGCATAGAGCCGACAGCATATAGTACTTCTCTGGCTGAGGGAACTGAAAAGGACAGAGGCAGGTTGAAGACAGGTGAGGGCACTGGAGCTGCTCCAGGCCCATGCCAACTAAGGGTTGTGTCTGACGAACCCACCGACTCTTGGCTGGGGGTTTCAGATGTCATCTGGGAGGAAGTGGATGACCGAGTCAACCATTCAAGAACATCTGGGTTGGTGGTCAACACACGACCATTAGATGACACCGGTAGCTGTGGCCTTGCCGAGTGACCCCTAATGCCAATTCCCCTTCCTATACTGAGACCTGTGCCTGTTCCCGAAAAATTTGTGCCACTGCCCCTCCCCTGTGAAGGGCCTGTCACCCCTCTGTCTGACATCCTGTTTGATAAAATTTTTTAAAATAAAATAAAATGAAGAATACCCCCAAAAATTATACTTTGCTCACTGCCTTGCACAACGGCTTAACTATTTCTTTCAGAAATAACGTCACCTACACAGTGTGTTAACAATGGGTTACTGAACTGCAGTACAATGGGTTACTGAACAGCACTATACACTATGTTTATATAGTGACTGACGCTGCAACTATCGATATAAAACTAACGAGCCCAGAACCACGTCTTTACTCTTTTTTGGGCAATTCAACTTCACTGACTACGTTAGCACAATATCACGTTTTTCTGTTTGGATGGCGAATGACGCCAAAAATACTTAGTTAAAATGAACAACCGCAAAAAAACTTATTAACTGTTTTTTGACCAATTCAACTTCACCAAGGAAGTTTTAACACAACACAAAAGATAACTTTTTTTTTCTCTATATATGTACCCCAAACAAAGCTCTGACCCTCTGACTGCAACAAGGAACACAAGTGGTGCTTCTTTGAATAAAGCACCTCAATACTGCCTTTAGAACAGAATGCCTCAAACCCCAATGCCCAGTCACTACTGCTCAGTGTACCAGAATAGCAATTTCACTGCCTTATAATCCCCTATGGATTCTGTCTAGAAATCGTCCCTCTCTTATCCCTGCAATTCAGATTATCTATCCCTGATCTCCTGATTTCTTTTCTTTAGCAACGTTTTTCTATCACTTGCCCTATCTCTCTGGTCTAAAATAAATTGCAAATGGCGGATTCCAGCGCTGCAGAGCTATTTATAGAGTTGTGACATCACAGGACCTGGCTGGTTGCTAATTGGCTACATGTCTGCATGTGATCGCATTGTGGGTGTTTACTTCTTTGTAAATGCCATGTGCTTGTGGCCATTTTAGGGAAAAAAAAAAAAAAGATTTGTTACTACGAAACGCCATGAAATTCACTTTCGTGGCGAATCAAATTTTCCATGAAATTCGTAACGAATTCCACTTTGTCAGCTTCGATTTGCTCATTTCTACTCATAATCACTGTTAGAAATCACTGACCAAACACTTGATGTCATATCCTCCATCTTGGCCTCAGGTTCAAGCACCAAATAATAATCAATTAACGCTTAAGGATGCAACACTATTTTATTATATGTTTAAATTGTGTGAAAACAGCCTAACTGCCCCTACAAAATGTTAAAATCACAAGTAGTCATGCAGAAATTGTTGTGCTCTATTGTATTAAATAGGCCCTGTTACTGTTGGTATGCCCCTTTTAGTAAACAATAGTATTCCACGTAAATTTCTGGAACATTTTTTCATCTAACTCTGTGTTGTATCGTTCCTATTTTTATCTCTACTATAGAAATTTATAAATAAAGACACACAAATACAAGTTGGGATGCATCACTGAACAGTTGGACATTATTGAATAAGTGGCACACTGAAGAGAATTCTATTTAAAAACTGATAGGTAGGCAGCAGAGTATATATATATATATATATATATATATATATATATATATATATATATGTAGAAGTTGTTGAGCAGCACTTCTTGCCGTTTGCTATTCCCCTAGGATTCCGGACTTTTGAATCCTCAATAGGCAAAAAAAGTAAGGAAGAGGCAGCGCTCCGGTCTTCAATGGTGAAAAGTGGATCTTTTATTTGCACAAATGCAACGTTTCAACTGCTCCCTGCAGTCTTTGTCAAGCAAAGGATATAGTGCTCACATGTGATATATAAAGGGGCAGTTGAAACGTTGCATTTGTGCAAATAAAAGATCCACTTTTCACCATTGAAGACCGGAGTGCTGCCTCTTCCTTACTCTTATATATATATATATATATATATATATATATATATATATATATATATAGATATATAATGTGAGCAGCTCCAGCCCTGTATCAGACACAACGGAAACTAACACTAACTCACACACAAACATATTAACTAACAGCAGTATTTTGTCCAGCAAAATGCTGACATTCACACTGGACACCTGATGGACTCCATTATAATGAATGGGATCTGTCATGGGACGTCAGTGTACGGTATATGCCTGGTTCAGTGGTTCGGGTATTCTTTTCCTATACGGAAACCAAATACCGGAATCTAAGCACAGATGCATACTGAGCCTTAGGCTCAGATTCAGACCCATTCATTTCTATGGGGCCGCAAACACCGTGTGCTATCCGCATACATTGCTCTGTGCCGCGGCCCCGCAAAAAGAATAGAACATGTCCTATTCTTGTCCTCAATTGCGAACAAGAATAGGCATTTCTATGATAGCCACAAATTGCGGAACGCACATGGGCCGGTATCAGTGTTTTGCGGATCCGCAATATGCGGATCAGCAAAACACAACGGTCGTGTGAATGTAGCCTTAATAAACAGAAATACAGACAAAGTTTCAGTGAATTTAGCCTAAGGCATTTGAATAAATTGTTTTATTATTGAACAATGTAATAATGGTGGATGCAGCACAATTGCAAGCTCTTACAATGTAACCACAAAAAATACTAAAGGGGAACATGCAGCTAACGTGATAATTAAAACATAAACTTAATTGTTATTAGAATAAAAAATGAACTTTGTAATAAAACTAAAGTCATAAACATGCATGGTTCCAGAATGGATTAGTGAACAGGGGTTCAAATATTGTTCCTTACATAGCACCAGAGCAGGGTCACTACAACATCCCTAGTTGTCTGCTGCAGGTGATTTTGTAAGCCCTACACCCAGGCTTAAAGGGGTTGTGTCACTTCCGCAAATAGCTTTTATTTTTCCATCATATTATACATTGCTAGTTCCATGGTTACGACCACCTTGCAATCCATCAGCGGTGGCCGTGTTTTTTAGAAAAAGCACCGGCCTATTTGGGCTCCTACGGTCCCAGCCACCAAACAGGCTGGCACTTTTTCTTATAGTGTGCAAGCACTGCCAATGCTGATGGACTGCCAGGTGGTTGTAACCATGGAAACAAACAGTGTATAATGTGATAGAAAAATGAATTCAGACAACAAAAGAAGCAATATGGACAATCACGATACATTAGTGAGTGGCTTGTATTAACTTTCTCTACATGATAAATGCCATTTGCTGAAGTGACAGAACCCTTTCAAGTGGGTCCCCACCTAATCCCTGGACCTGATCTAGCTTGCCCTATATGCTGAGAACTGGGCTGAAAAGCTGGGAACATACCTCGACTGGGTACGCGTATCATAAGTTTTTTTTTATGCCTTTCCCGTTTTACAATCCTAATAGGGATATATTGGGGATATAGACTCCTACAATGCTGCTTCGGCAAATTAAAAAAAAATACATAAATAAATTGCTTTGCAACAAATGACTTGGTGATAAAACACTTTTCTTTGTAAATAGCGGGTGCAATGACAGGAAATGGCAATCCCCCCCCCCCCATCATTGAACTCCTCAGATGCTGCCTTCATCATCAATTGCATCATCTGAGATTAATATTAAGGCCTTTCAGGAGTTGATCAAAAAGAAAAAAATTAACAGACCTACCTCATCCATTTGATAAGCCACCCCGGCCATTTTGCTTGAAGTTCCAGTGCAAAATATTGCTTGGGGCATGATGATATCATTACGTCGGCAGGAGCATGAGATTTTGCTTGGGATCTTCAAGCAAGATGGCCATGGCGGCCTCTTTGCACTCAAATGGATGCTGCAATTTCAGGGAAAATTGATTAGTTAACACGAATCATGATGAAAACAGGTTTGCAGTGAATCAAATTTTTCCTGAAATTTGGATCGAAGTTCACTTTGTGAACTTTGACTTGCTCAATACAGCTAAGTATGGATGTATTGGATCTTCGTTGTACAAAAGTACTTTTCAAATTATATTTTAATCATGCCTGATGTGCCTGAAAACTCTATGTAGCCACTGAAACTTATCACTGGCTTCAGGGGGCACTTTTGGTAGTTGGGCATGCCAGTCTCCCTGCATAGATTACTACCCTGAGTATCTTGTATGACTGCTGAGGCCAGCGATCTGGCATGCCAGTCCCTGCAGCACCTGAAGTATAGAGCAATCAGAGTAGAGGCGCTGGAAAGGTGGGGAATTGAGTAGGTGAGTAAAGTATCTTTTTTATTTCAACACACTTTATAGGGGTCCCAGAAAACCCTTTAGGAAGTAATGTACAAAAATATATACAAAACCAGTTTGATCACACCTTTGATCAAAAAAATTTGCCCCTTTAGGGATTCCCTAGGATTATGTAGATAAGACTTAACTTTTATTAGAAATGTATAAATAACAAATATTGCACTCAAAAATATTAAAACTATCAGCTGGCAGCTGTGCCCTATTGGTACTAACACCCACGTGTTGTGGGTATAATTAGGTAGCCAGGAGTCACCTTTTTATGAGGATATATTTTTATAGATACTATGTGACAACATATAGTTGGGGAATGGTAATAGCCCTTAATTCTGGAACATAGTATCATTAATAATAGAGGTTTAGAACTGTTGAGCCTATAATAGTTACTTTTGTTATAATTGCACTACAAACAGGCTTTCTGTTCATTGTATCGCTGTGTGCAGGTTCACACGTAGGACAGGCTGACGGACAGTCCGGAGCGGTCACGCACCACGTGACTGTAACGCTCCAGTGTCCCTCAGTGGCATGCGAACCGCTATACAAGCCTGCTCTGTTGGGGAAGCAGCTCCCCGGTCTTATTAAAACATAGGCAGCATTATCAACACAACCATTGCTGCTGCACGACCAGCCTTTTCTAATAGAGGTTAGTAGTGAACTGTGAAAATAGCCTACATAGAGGGCTCTGACCTGAAATAAGGCAGACTCTCTCATACAGGCCAGGCATTGATCGCTGTGTGCATAGTGGCAGCACACAGTGATACAACGAACAGAAAGCCTGTTTGTAGTGCAATTATAACAAAAGTAACTATTATAGGCTCAACAGTTCTAAACCTCTATTATTAATGATACTATGTTCCAGAATTAAGGGCTATTATCATTCCCCAACTATATGTTGTCACATAGTATCTATAAAAATGTATCCTCATAAAAAGGTGACTCCTGGCTACCTAATTATACCCACAACACGTGGGTGTTAGTACCAATAGGGCACAGCTGCCGGCTGACAGTTTTAATATTTTTGAGTGCAATATTTGTTATTTATACATTTCTAATAAAAGTTAAGTCTTATCTACATAATCCTAGGGAATCCCTAAAGGGGCAAATTTTGTTGATCAAAGGTGTGATCAAACTGGTTTTGTATATATTAACACCCCGAGGATTACCCTATAGGGGATCTTGGCTATATAATGTACAAAAATGACACAGCACCTAACACTACTTGCCTGAATGAGTTACCTTTTCATAGGTTCAGCATCAATTATGGAGTCAAGGGTTCAAATTCTGGATGTCCAGGTAACCAGTGCCACCCTCTTAGGGTAACGACAGTCTATCCCCAGACACACTCGACTCTATCCAATGGCCTCAATATATTTTTTATGTAAAGTACCCCCTACATTTACAGTCTTCTAAACAACTATTGAGAATGTGGTAAAATTACTTGATATATACCCTCTTCAATGTGAAATAGCATTGGTGACTACAGTCTACAGTATCAGACAAATTAAGAATGCAAAAAGCTTATTAAAAACTATAACAATGCAGTTTATATCTAGCAGGCAGACATATTATGTGATATTAACACTTTAATGGAAGGTTGTGTGTCCTTATTCTATTAGATAGCCTGTTTAATTCAATTACAAATAGCCTAGCCTTCCATATAATTAATTTACATGCAGCTCCCTTATGACATGTAAACAATATTAAACCCCATGAGGTATTGTAAAGATGCCACAAGAAGTCATTTTATAACAAATAACAATTTTTCTAGCTGAACGCAGCAGATATGTTTCAAGCCAACACATCAATTATAGGTCAGGACCACTTTCTGCTCCTCTGTTCATCCAACTACATTAGTTGAAAAAAGCAAAAGACCCGAGCGAAATAAAAGCAACAATACACAACACACAATTAGAGATATGCAGAATGTTCATAAAAACTGGAGGCTTTATGTGATTTGCTAGAATAGAAAGTGGCATGACAATTATTTTAACTTAATGGAACAGAATCTAAGACAAGAAGCTGTGTCAAAACAAATGTGGTTACAGGAAAAAAGAAGCTCTGCTTAGAGATTACATTTTTAATAAAATATTAAAGAAGAGTGCTAAATAATGTCTGCGATTTAACTACAAAAGCATGTATGGAAATTCCAGTTAATAACTAGAGATGAGCGAGTAGTGAAATATTCGAAAGTTCGAAATTCGATTCGAATAGACCGCGAAATTCGACTATTCGACCGAATATCGAATCCCATTAAAGTCTATGGGAAAAAAATGCTCGCCACTTGGAAATCTCAATTCGACCACTTGGAGGTCACCAAGTCCACCCTGAAACCTCAGAAAAGGATGCCAACACTGCTGGAATGCAACTGGGACAGCAGGGGAAGCATGTCTGGGTGCATATAACGCGCCCAAGTCGCACTATTACGCCACTATCACAGCCTCTCAACAATACACTCCAAAGACAATCTAATCTCTCTGTAAAGTGAGACCATACAAGGAAACCTTCTTTCCTCTACATTGCCATGGACCCCAAGCCAAACTAGACAAAAAAGAAGATGAAATTCTGCACCCCTTAAAATCACGTTGCCTATGACAACCACAGATGGCATAGGCAAGGGGGAAAGCAAATAGACCCCACCCCTAATTGTCATTGTGTGTGTGTGTGAAATGTGGTCAGACATGTCTTCTTTAAAATGTAAAAACAACTCAAACACATGCAGAAGCCTTAAAATGCCCAAATTGTTGGCGCTAGAGATATCAGTGACCCGACCTGGCCCAGTGTCATGTCTAGCAGGTAAAGCAGTGGGGATGTGGAGGGATGCGTAGGACCGCAAAAGGCAGGAAGAGGCCGTGGGCTGGCCAGAGGCTCATGGAAAATTTTGTGGAGGCCCAAGAGGTGAGACCTCTTAAAGATTTTGTGGAGGCCCAAGAGGTGAGACCTCTTAAAGATTTTGTGCAGGCCCAAGAGGTGAGACCTCTTAAAGATTTTGTGGAGGCCCAAGAGGTGAGACCTCTTAAAGATTTTGTGGAGGCCCAAGAGGTGAGACCTCTTAAAATTATGGTGGAGGCCCAAGAGGTGAGACCTCTTAAACATTTTGTGGAGGCCCAAGAGGTGAGACCTCTTAAAGATTTTGTGGAGGCCCAAGTGGTGAGACCTCTTTAAATTATGTGGAGGCCCAAGAGGTGAGACCTCAAAGATTTTGTGGAGGCCCAAGAGGTGAGACCTCTTAAAGATTTTATGGAGGCCCAAGAGGTGAGACCTCTTAAAGATTTTATGGAGGCCCAAGAGGTGAGAACTCTTAAAGATTTTGTGGAGGCCCAAGAGGTGAGACTTCTTAAAGATTTTGTGGAGGCCCAAGAGGTGAGACCTCTTAAAGATTTTGTGGAGGCCCAAGAGGTGAGACCTCTTAAAGATTTTGTGGAGGCCCAAGAGGTGAGACCTCTTAAAATTATGTGGAGGCCCAAGAGGTGAGACCTCAAAGATTTTGTGGAGGCCCAAGAGGTGAGACCTCAAAGATTTTGTGGAGGCCCAAGAGGTGAGACCTCTTAAAGATTTTATGGAGGCCCAAGAGGTGAGAACTCTTAAAGATTTGTGGAGGCCCAAGAGGTGAGACTTCTTAAAGATTTTGTGGAGGCCCAAGAGGTGAGACCTCTTAAAGATTTTGTGGAGGCCCAAGAGGTGAGACCTCTTAAAGATTTTGTGGAGGCCCAAGAGGTGAGACCTCTTTAAAATTATGTGGAGGCCCAAGAGGTGAGACCTCTAAAGATTTTGTGGAGGCCCAAGAGGTGAGACCTCTTAAAGATTTTGTGGAGGCCCAAGAGGTGAGACCTCTTAAAGATTTTGTGGAGGCCCAAGAGGTGAGACCTCTTAAAGATTTTGTGGAGGCCCAAGAGGTGAGACCTCTTTAAAATTATGTGGAGGCCCAAGAGGTGAGACCTCAAAGATTTTGTGGAGGCCCAAGAGGTGAGACCTCTTAAAGATTTTATGGAGGCCCAAGAGGTGAGACCTCTTAAAGATTTTGTGGAGGCCCAAGAGGTGAGACCTCTTAAAGATTTTGTGGAGGCCCAAGAGGTGAGACCTCTTAAAGATTTTGTGGAGGCCCAAGAGGTGAGACCTCTTAAAGATTTTGTGGAGGCCCAAGAGGTGAGACCTCAAAGATTTTGTGGAGGCCCAAGAGGTGAGACCTCTTAAAGATTTTATGGAGGCCCAAGAGGTGAGACCTCTTAAAGATTTTGTGGAGGCCCAAGAGGTGAGACCTCTTAAAGATTTTGTGGAGGCCCAAGAGGTGAGACCTCTTTAAAATTATGTGGAGGCCCAAGAGGTGAGACCTCAAAGATTTTGTGGAGGCCCAAGAGGTGAGACCTCTTAAAGATTTTATGGAGGCCCAAGAGGTGAGACCTCTTAAAGATTTTGTGGAGGCCCAAGAGGTGAGACCTCTTAAAGATTTTGTGGAGGCCCAAGAGGTGAGACCTCTTTAAAATTATGTGGAGGCCCAAGAGGTGAGACCTCAAAGATTTTGTGGAGGCCCAAGAGGTGAGACCTCAAAGATTTTGTGGAGGCCCAAGAGGTGAGACCTCTTAAAGATTTTATGGAGGCCCAAGAGGTGAGACCTCTTAAAGATTTTATGGAGGCCCAAGAGGTGAGAACTCTTAAAGATTTTGTGGAGGCCCAAGAGGTGAGACTTCTTAAAGATTTTGTGGAGGCCCAAGAGGTGAGACCTCTTAAAGATTTTGTGGAGGCCCAAGAGGTGAGACCTCTTAAAGATTTTGTGGAGGCCCAAGAGGTGAGACCTCTTTAAAATTATGTGGAGGCCCAAGAGGTGAGACCTCAAAGATTTTGTGGAGGCCCAAGAGGTGAGACCTCTTAAAGATTTTATGGAGGCCCAAGAGGTGAGACCTCTTAAAGATTTTGTGGAGGCCCAAGAGGTGAGACCTCTTAAAGATTTTGTGGAGGCCCAAGAGGTGAGACCTCTTTAAAATTATGTGGAGGCCCAAGAGGTGAGACCTCAAAGATTTTGTGGAGGCCCAAGAGGTGAGACCTCTTAAAGATTTTATGGAGGCCCAAGAGGTGAGACCTCTTAAAGATTTTGTGGAGGCCCAAGAGGTGAGACCTCTTAAAGATTTTGTGGAGGCCCAAGAGGTGAGACCTCTTAAAGATTTTGTGGAGGCCCAAGAGGTGAGACCTCTTAAAGATTTTGTGGAGGCCCAAGAGGTGAGACCTCTTTAAAATTATGTGGAGGCCCAAGAGGTGAGACCTCAAAGATTTTGTGGAGGCCCAAGAGGTGAGACCTCTTAAAGATTTTATGGAGGGCCCAAGAGGTGAGACCTCTTAAAGATTTTGTGGAGGCCCAAGAGGTGAGACCTCTTAAAGATTTTGTGGAGGCCCAAGAGGTGAGACCTCTTAAAGATTTTGTGGAGGCCCAAGAGGTGAGACCTCTTAAAGATTTTGTGGAGGCCCAAGAGGTGAGACCTCTTTAAAATTATGTGGAGGCCCAAGAGGTGAGACCTCTTAAAGATTTTGTGGAGGCCCAAGAGGTGAGACCTCTTAAAGATTTTGTGGAGGCCCAAGAGGTGAGACCTCTTAAAGATTTTGTGGAGGCCCAAGAGGTGAGACCTCTTTAAAATTATGTGGAGGCCCAAGAGGTGAGACTTCTTAAAGATTTTGTGGAGGCCCAAGAGGTGAGACCTCTTAAAAATTATGTGGAGGCCCAAGAGGTGAGACCTCTTAAACATTTTGTGGAGGCCCAAGAGGTGAGACCTCTTAAAAATTATGTGGAGGCCCAAGAGGTGAGACCTCTTAAAAATTATGTGGAGGCCCAAGAGGTGAGACCTCTTAAACATTTTGTGCAGGCCCAAGAGGTGAGACCTCTTTAAAATTATGTGGAGGCCCAAGAGGTGAGACTTCTTAAAGATTTTGTGGAGGCCCAAGAGGTGAGACCTCTTAAAAATTATGTGGAGGCCCAAGAGGTGAGACCTCTTAAACATTTTGTGGAGGCCCAAGAGGTGAGACCTCTTAAAAATTATGTGGAGGCCCAAGAGGTGAGACCTCTTAAAAATTATGTGGAGGCCCAAGAGGTGAGACCTCTTAAAAATTATGTGGAGGCCCAAGAGGTGAGACCTCTTAAACATTTTGTGGAGCCCAAGAGGTGAGACCTCTTAAAAATTATGTGGAGGCCCAAGAGGTGAGACCTCTTAAACATTTTGTGCAGGCCCAAGAGGTGAGACCTCTTAAAAATTATGTGGAGGCCCAAGAGGTGAGACCTCTTAAACATTTTGTGGAGGCCCAAGAGGTGAGACCTCTTAAAATTATGTGGAGGCCCAAGAGGTGAGACCTCTTAAAAATTATGTGGAGGCCCAAGAGGTGAGACCTCTTAAAAATTATGTGGAGGCCCAAGAGGTGAGACCTCTTAAAACATTTTGTGCAGGCCCAAGAGGTGAGACCTCTTAAAAATTATGTGGAGGCCCAAGAGGTGAGACCTCTTAAACATTTTGTGGAGGCCCAAGATGTGAGCCATAAACATATACATTTTTCTTATTTACGGAGCAATTCTACGGCGGTTAAGGAGGAGGAGGAGGAGGTGGAGGAGGAAATGGCACTTCATACAGATGGCACTTCACTTTTGGCTGCTTTCCACGGTTGGAGAAGCAAAGTCCGGGTCAATCCACTTGCTGTTCATTTTGATTAGCGTCAGCCTGTCCGGCACTGTCGGTTGACAGGCGGCTGCGCTTATCGGTTATAAATGCCCCCGGCTGCGCTGAACACCCTTTCTGATAGCACGCTGGCGGCAGGGCAGGCAAGCACCTCCAAGGCGTACAGGGACAGTTCCAGCCACGTGTCCAACTTGGAGACCCAGTAAGTGTAGGACGCCGAGGGATCGGGGAGGACAGGGGTACGGTCTGCCAGGTACTCCCGCAACATCCGCCGATACTTGTCCCTCCTGCTGATAGCGGGCCCCGCAGTGATGGAAGTTGCACGAGGGGGTGCCATGAACGTGTCCCACACCTTGGAGAGTGTTCCCCTGGTGGCTGTGGGCCTGATTGATGTTGTGGGACTCTGGGAGACCCTCTCCTCTCTGCCGCCAGCGATGGTGGGTGGGAAAATCTCCATCATGTTCTGCACGAGTTCCCTCTGGTATTCCAGCAATCGATTCGTCCTCTCCTCTACCGGAATAAAAGAGGAGACGTTATCTTTATACCGGGGGTCCAGGAGTGCGAAGACCCAGTACAGTTTGTTCTCCACTATCCGGACAACACGTGTGTCCCGGGAAAAGCAGCCCAGCATGAAGTCAGCCATGTGTGCCAGACTCTGAATAGGCATGACCTCACTGCCCCCACCAGAAGGATCACTTGCCATTTCCTCCTCTTCCTCTTCCGCCTCCTCTCCGCCCCATCCGCGCTGAACCAATGGGACGCACACAGCCTGACTGCTACCCTCCCTGCCAGCATCCTCCTCCTCTTCCACAGCCACCTCCACGTCGTCCTCCTCCTCATCCTCCTCCTCCTGCAACTGCCACCGTGAAGCAGACAAAAGTGTGGTCTGACTGTGTAGCTCCGTTGCGTCTCCTCCTACCCCCGTCTCCTCTGCGTGCAATGCGTTCTCCCTTATTGCAATGAGCGATTCTTTAAGGACGCCTAGGAGCGGGATGGTTACGCTCACTATAGCGTCCTCGCTGCTGACCTTCTTGGTGGACTCCTCAAAGATACGCAGTACATCGCATATGTCTGCCATCCATGGCCACTCGTGGTTGGCAAACTGAGGGAGCTGAGTTGGAGGCACGCGTGGATTCATTATCTGGTACTCCATCAATGCTCTCTGCTGCTCACACACCCTGGCCAACATGGAATAGGTGGAATTCCAGCGAGTCGGCAGGTCGCACAACAGCCGATGTTCAGGCAAATGGAGGCGTTGCTGGAGTTTTTTTAAGCTAGCAGCAGCTACAGTTGACTTCCGAAAGTGAGCGCACAAGCGCCGCACTTTCACCAGTAGCTCTGCCAGGTTGGGGTAAGTCTTCAGAAATTTTTGGACTACCAGATTAAAAACGTGGGCCAGGCATGGTACGTGATTGAGTTCGGCAAGCTCCAGAGCCGCCACCAGGTTACGGCCGTTATCGCACACGACCATGCCTGGTCCTAGCTGCAGCGGCGACAGCCACATCTCCGTCTGCTGCAATATGGCGTCCCTCACCTCTGGGGCGCTGTGCTTCCTGTCGCCCAAGCTGATGAGCTTTAGCACCGCCTGCTGACGTCTCCCCGCGCCAGTGCTGGCAACGCTTCCAGCTAGCGGCTGAGGGAGATGTTAAGGCACAGGAGGAGGAGGAGGAGGAGGAGGGGGGTTTATCAGAACCCATGCTGGCAATCTTGGGCGGGGGTGGTAGGTAGGCCGTCTCTGTTTGCGACCCCGTCCCCGCTTCCACTACATTCACCCAGTGTGCCGTCAAAGAGATGTAGCGTCCCTGGCCGCAAGCGCTTGTCCACGAGTCAGTGGTCAAGTGGACCTTTGCGCTGACTGCGTACCTCAGGGCCCGCCTGATGTTACGCGACACGTGCTGGTGCAGGGCGGGGACGGCACTCCGGGAAAAGTAGTGGCGGCTAGGGACGGAATAGCGAGGTGCGGCAGCCGCCATCAGGTCGCGGAAGGCCTGCGTCTCCACAAGCCTAAACGGCAACATCTCCAGGGCCAGCAGTTTGGAGATGTGGCAGTTTAAGGCTTGGGCTTGGGGGTGACTCGGG
Organism: Rhinella marina; assembly: GCA_900303285.1. Lineage (NCBI taxonomy): Eukaryota > Metazoa > Chordata > Amphibia > Anura > Bufonidae > Rhinella > Rhinella marina. The sequence goes on from ONZH01029114.1 coordinate 58,074, forward strand.
CGTACTTCCGCCTGCGGTCGAACGCCTGCGAGATGGACAGTTGTTGGGACGAGGAGTGTGAAGGTGCAGGCGAAGAGGCGGGGGAAGGGGAGGCTGAAGGAGAAGGCCCCAAAGTAGCCGAGGCAGAGGCAGATGTGGAGGTGTCCTGGCTGGAGGTCTGGACCGCAGTGGCAGCACACAACAAAGGGGAAGAGGCAGTGGCAGCAGGACCGGGCGCAGGTTGTATTGCGTTTGCTCTCTCCCACTCAGCCCAGTGCTTGACTTCCAAGTGACGCCGCATGCCTGAGGTGGTCAGATTGCTCTTCTCAGAGCCCCTACTCAGTTTTGAGTGGCAGAGTGTGCAAACCGCGCTCAGTTTGTCATC